>VZTR01029838.1:488623-520772 GCA_013400775.1 Chaetops frenatus | reverse complement strand
AAAAAAAAAAAAAAAAAAAAACAACCCACCTCCGTGAGGAGAAGATAACAGATTTTGGACAAAGTTCTAAGGCAGGAAGGGAAGATATCATTAGAAAGCTTGATTTCCAAACAAGCCAAGCCTGTCACTCGGGAGCCATCTAGTGCCTGCCTGGTCCCTGCATGGGGAGAGTGACCACAAACTGCCCAGCCACACCCCAAACCAAATCAAGGCACCTGGAACGTGTCAAATCTACTGTCCCAGGAGTTTGTGGCCAGTCCTGGAAGCCGACATGCATGGAAATGTCTTGGTTCTTCTGACGATTTGCATGTCAGTGCTCACAGAATCTGACCTTCATTTTGAATAGTAATTAACACGTTGGCTGGAGATATTAATCAAAGACAAGAGGGTGAGGAAGTGCGCCCTGCACTGGTTTGTGCAATGTTTCTCTAGGTGGGATGGGAAGTATGGGCAGGGCATAGCTAATCCCATAAACTCCTTCCACACTTCCCATTCACTGGTGCAAGGGCTGTTCAGATTAAAGGATGTGCTCTGAGGATGGGAAGCAGCATGTCTGATGTTTGAAGATCCTAAGTTCCACCAGCCCTTGTTTTTTCACTGCTTCTTTCTCAGTCTCACCTTATAAGCTTTATTTTGTTATCCTTTATCCACTTGGGAGTTGTGGCTATCGGGAACATAATTATGTAAAGGAAACTTCTTTTTATCAAGAACTTTATATTCAAGTTTTGATCTAAAAAAGTCTCAGGGGTGTGTGACTTGTATTTATGTACTCTCACTGAAACAGGAAAAAGCCTTTCTTTTAGTTGAAAGTTTAGGAAAAAGGAGCAGAGCTGACCCAGACTCTTCAGAGAGTCTTTTCAAAAAAAAAACCCCACGCATTAAAAGGTGTTTGATCCAGCTGCCTATTTTCACTCACAAAACAACAATCTACCTTTGAATTCCAGACTCGAAGGTGATTATGGCACTTTATTTTCCAAAGTGACCATAAAACACTGTTAAGCACCTTCACATTACTGCAGCCCAGCCCGGGCTCTCCAGAGCTGTGGCTGGAGTCCAGTCCCTGCTCCTCCTGCTGCTGCAATTCTCCTTTGAGCTGCCCCATCCTCAGATCCAGCTTGGATCACGCAGGAAAAGGCCCTGTGTGCTCTTTGTGTGTCACTTGACACAAAGAAGTGCCACCAGCGATCAGCTGGCCCTGCTGTGTGCCCACTGCAGGTGCCCCTCACAGCTCCACACCAAGGCTGGAGCAGCAGCACTCAGTCTCCTTCTGTCTTAACCCCTTGTTGAACACAGCTCAAAGGAACAAAACAAGGAGAAAATCTTGGTGAAAGAACTGCTGCTCTCAGTAAGTGGTCTCTGGTTAAGGATTCAACACTGTCCCTGTGATCACTCCAGGCAGAACAAGGTGTGTTCTGCCGTGCAGCCTGGGCTGAACCCGTGAAAGAGAATAAGTTGTTCCATGGCCAGAAACGCTCATCAAGCCGATTCTCTAGAAATTAAAGCCATTTTTCCTCGAGGATTTCCCTTTGTTCCCCTCTCCCACGCAAGCCTCAGCCCTGTATCTCTGTGACCCATCCATCAGACAGTACTCAGAGGTGGTGTGGATTTCCCAGAGGAAAATGTGCTCCTCAGCCCCCTGGCTCGTGCCCCACGAGCTCTCAGGGCAGCTGGGGCAGCTGCCAGGCTTCCCTGCAGGCCAAAAACTTCAGGAGTTACTGGAGGGAGATAAGAGAGCACATTTGTACAAGCTGCACTTCCCTGCGAAGTCAGGCAGAAAGGGAAACATTTGGTGGCCACTGAGGAGGTTCCTCCTTTTCCCTGTGGGACACGGAGTTTTTTGAGGAGAAGGGGAGGATTTTTTCCTTCTAAGGCAGTGTCACACCTAAAGCAAAGGTGGGCTCCAGCCTGGGGCCTGTCCCCTGCTCTTTGTTTCCCTGGCTGAGGTAAAACTCCATCAGATCTCGGAGTCTGAGTTCAGAGCCACTTCCAGGCAGCCCTGGTGGATGAAACCCCTCATTACTTGGGAGATTTACTCATCGTTTTTTCGATTCAGAAGGCTGGAAATGAGCACACCTCTTTTCCTGCTTTTGCTGACTCCAGTGGTTTTTGGTGCAGGCACTCTGGGGAAGCAGTGATTCAGTCGTGCAGCCACGTAACAACGTGGGCCTTAATGAGTAACACATTTGTACTTTCCATTCTCTGTCTGAGAAAGGGCCTATAAATAAAGCATATTTGCCCTCAGATCAAGAAAACCTTTTTCTTTAATAATGTCATTAAATTTTAAATTAGATGCATAGGCAATTACTGGTAAAAATGTTAAATACTGGATAACCTATGAATATGACCTCATTTAATATAATTTCATAAATGCTTGAATTCAATTAAATAAAAAATTTTGTATAACATTTAAACTGTTTGCTTAGTTCTCCCCAGAGCTCACAGTAGGTTACTGTGAGCCAAACAGCATTACAGCATTTGTTTAAAATGCCAGAAGGCTTAGGATAGATCCCATACACTTGGAGCTGAATCCCCAGTCACTGGACAGCCATTTCTGGGCAGAAGCTGCAGTATTAAATAATTGCTAGCTAATAAAAGTATTTTAGACACATTATAAACCTGGATGTTGAACCTTTTAGAGTAAATGAGATGTTTATTGCAGAAAAATATATAATTTGCTGTTTTGACCTGGGTGCGTTGTCATGGAAACCCAAATCTTTCTTGTGCAATAAAAAAATCTGCTTGTCATCTGATTTGAGCCAGTTATTTGCACAGGTGGTTTTCTTAGCAGACAAGTACTTAGTAAAAACAAATCTATTCTTTCTCAATAGTTCCATTATGTATTTCCACAACAATGTGTTTCATTTCACTAGCTTTGTAATTAATGAGCCATTATCAACTAATTAAATCACATTGAGATTTTATATGAGTTCATCTGTTACACAACACTTGCTCCCCAATCCTCCTTCCTGGGTGTGTTAACCTTGGAAGAGCTTTAATTAATGGTGAGAATGAAGTGCTGGAGGTTGCAGGTACTTCAGACGACTAAAGTAGTAACAAATGTGGACACCTAAATATATCCAACAACTTAATACCAATTTCCTTCAATGAAGTACAGCAGCAGTAGGAATAACTTAATTCAGATTTCCAATCTCTACGTAAAACTGTTGTAAAATATTAAGTTCATCTGTTTGCAGACAATGGAAACTGAAATATGTTCCAAAATGTCATCCAAAACAGAATTTAAGTTAATAGACAACATCCTTGGCATTAGGCCTGCTCCAGACCCCTCTGAGATGGGTGGGAAGACATTCGTGGGCTGATTTTGGATCGGATCTGTGATTTGCAATCCCTTGGGTGGAAGCTGTCTCCAGCTGTCACAGCCAGCACAGGGGAGAGCTGGTTTGTGGGTCTGGGCTGAATTTTACACCATCATAAAGAGCAGCAATAACTGAGGTGAGATGGAAGCACGTAAGACAAAAGAAAGTGCCTTTGATCGTGTGCTATTTTCCACCGGAGTTTTAAGACAAAGATGACAAAGTGATGGAGTTTAAACAATGATTTCATTGGCTCTTCTAAACTCTGTGAGCTGGGGACTGATGGTATCCAGGATCACATAGACAGGTGTACACTGTTTTTCCTTTTCTGTGCAGTGCAGAGAGGTCAGGCTGGCCGGGAGCTGGACATGGAGCTGCCAGGCTGTGAGGGGGTTCAGTGACTGCAGGGTGACATTAAAAGCTCTTTGGGGCTCTCATAGGGGTGTCTTGGGGTCCCCTCCACAGGCTCCAGTTGTGCCTCAGAGTGAGCTCACCTGAAGGAGGTGGAGACTTAAAGAAAGAAATGCTGTGTCCCACCTGGAGGTAGGGGAAGAGTTAAATGGAAAAATTCCCGTTTGAAGCTGTTGGCTTCAAACTGAGCCACTTTTCTCGGTGGTTTTGAGCATTTGCTACAAAGAAGCTCTGCAGAACTGTAGATTTCATGAAAATACTTGAGGTAAATAACAGGCCCTTACACATCCCTTTGCCAGTGTGGCAAACAGTGTAAAGAGCTTTTTGAGACCGATTATACAAGTGCTGTGTTTAGTCTACAAGCTGGGTACCCCTAACTAAAGCAGCTTTGTTTCTGCTTTGAATGACTTTATCAAAGATTCAAGTTTTATACTTTCAGTGGAATGTTGAATCATGTGCGACCCTGGTGCATTGGGAATGAAATGCATCAGGGCACTGTTTGGGTAAAAAACTTATTTGATTTGATTACTCTGTTTATGGAATTTTGCACATTTGTAGAGGACAGCAGTGCATTTATTTACTATGAGCTGTAAAAATAACTTTGTTTTTTGTGCAAAAATGGACACACAGAGTATTGTAAGTAACTCACTAGATGGCACCACAGCACCAGGAACACGGAAAGGCCGTGCTGAGATCCGGAGTTTCTCTGGAATCCAGATTGCTTTTATACCACGTGTGAGGTGTGATGGTGATGAGGATTGCCACGAAGCAAACGATGCTGAGATCTCAGCTCACACACTCTCGTTTGCCCTGTCCCACACTGCACTGAGGAGCTCAGAACCTGGAACACAACAGAGAGACTCAAGGGAACTGCAGCTGGAGCAAATATTTCCATCCACAAAAAGTGGAAGACACTTCTCTGAAGAGTGGAAGGAGCAGGAAAAGAACAGGTTTTTAATTTTTTTGAGACGATTCAAGAAAAGAAGGAGCTGCGGCCAAAAAATGGAGAGACAGCTTTAACACATTAAAAATGCCAGTAAACTTGGAAGGGCTATGCTTGTGGAACAGAAATTCTACAGAAAGCTTGGAAAAGAAGAAAGACTTTCCAGATTGACTTGGAGAGTAGATAAGAGGTATTCTAGGGATATTATATTTCCTTATCTTGGAGAAAGAAAGTATTCTGTCCATAATCTTATGATTCCCCTGAAGATTAGTGAATAGCAAACTAGGGCCAGCTCTTCATCTGCTGTTGACTTTCATGGCTCCTCTGACTTAAATGAAGTCTCTCTGAGTTAAACCAGATGAAGATCAGATCTCTGTAAGCTCGAAGCATTTATCAAGAGAGCAGATAACATCTTTTTTCTTTTTCTTTATCCTGAAGAATATTATTAAATTACGTGCAAAGTTTAGGCATCCTGCATTTTCCCTAAATCGTGTTAGCAGTGTGGTTTTTATTGAAGCACACAGATGTTCCAGTTGTTAACTTGCATTCTTCCTTAATCGATCTCATCCAGGGGATTGCATTGTATTTAAAGCAGCAATTTGGTGGTGCTCAGGTTCCACACACGTGAAGCTGAATGTGTGAACTGTGTGTGTTTTGACGGATGAATTTGGGCAGGTTTAGCTGCAGTGGCCTGAGCCATGAGCACCTCCAGCTGTTGAGCCAATGCCCCTCTCCCTGCCAGCATCAGGGTCCTCTGGAGAGGGGGACAGAATGGGACATGGGCCAGCACTTCCAGAGGCCCAGTTCAGAGGCTGTTTGAGCTGGCAGCACTGGTGAGGGGGGTGGGAGAGAAAGGAGTGAGGCAGGCTGAGGGATGGACACACTCCCTGCTCAGCACTGGCCATGGACACACAGCTGGGGTGGAACAAGGGCCACAGCCAGAGCTGAGGGGACAGCGAGAGACAAAGGTGTCACCAGCCCTGCAGAATTGTGTGTGTGTGTGTGTGAGTCCAGCCCTACCAACAAAACACTCAGCACCTTCTCAACCTCATCGACTTCGTAGGTGTTAATGCCTAAACCAAAGCCTCCCAAAACTCACCGACTAACTCTTGATCAGTTCTGAACAAGGAGTCAAAAGAAGGGGGTTCCATTTCATTATTAAAAAACAAAATTACTTGCAGATTTGTGTTTTGTGGCATTATTCCAGTGTTTCATATTCCTTTGTCCAATAGTACTTTACATGAGCTAAGCCTCAAGACCTGTTTTGTGCAGGCTCTCCCTCTGCAGAGACAGCAGCGAGTCCATGGGGTGGACTGTGAATGAGGCTGAAGCATAACCTTGTTATTTTTAGAAAAAAAAATACTCTTTCCCAGTATTTCCAAGCCTGGTAGTCATGTTTTTCCTGTTGATTCAATGAAAGAGTCTTATTGTTTCCCCTGAGGTACAAGTTTTATTGTATGAAGATGCCTTTAGCATTGAAACTGGTGTTACTGACAACTCAAAGTCTCTGAGTAAAAGTTTTATCAAAATTGTAACCGCTGAATACAGGTAGTCAATTTATGTCACGTGGCTGTCAGACAAATCTTGGGTTTAGCTATGGAGGATTTAGGAGCAAGTGAACTGATTTTTTTCCCCAGATATCACAAATCTGTGCCTGAGAATGTCCATTGTCTGTTTCTAGTCACAACTCCCAGGAATCTGTGACACATTGGAGCCATCAAACACCGTAATGTCAGGAGGAAACTGCAAGATGAATTCTGTGGTGCTCAAATCCCTCTTTTTCATCTGGCCCTCCTTTGATTGCTGGTGCAGAGCGCCCGGGAGCCGCTGCCCGGCTGGCAGAGCAGGGGTGACAGGAGTTCATCTGCACTGAAGTCTCCAATTAGTCTGTGTCCAATTCAGACTGCTGAGATGTGCACCCAGCCTTCCCCAGACAACTTGTCTTTCCACAAAAGCCAGCACTGACAAGTGGGGGAGGAGTGATTTAGCCATTTGGCCAGGATTTAAAGACTTTGTCTTGCAGGCAGAGTGCCTGGCTTGCAGGAAGTGCCAGATAAATAAATGGGTCCTGCTCCCACACACACTGCCTGGGCTGGGCTCCTCCTCTGGGCAGAGTCAGAGGTGATTAAATATTTCTATTTCCTTTCAGCCTCAGGTGGGTGCTGACCCACTTTGGACAACAGGCCGGTGCAATTTTGCTCAGGAGAAGGCGGTGATGGTAGCAAACCTCTCTGAGGAAGCTCAGGGGGTTTGGGTGGCCTTGGGAGCTGCTCTAGTGAGCAGGTGAGACTCAGCAGAGCATCCATGGCTTGGTTAGATAGGTTATGGCTTGGTTAGATAGATTATGGCTTGGTTAGATATGTTATGGCTTGGTTAGATAGATTATGGCTTGGTTAGATATGTTATGGCTTGGTTAGACAGGTTATGGCTTGGTTAGACAGATTATGGCTTGGTTAGATAGGCTAGGGCTTGGTTAGATGGGTTATGGCTTGGTTAGATATGTTATGGCTTGGTTAGATAGGCTAGGGCTTGGTTAGATGGGTTATGGCTTGGTTAGATATGTTATGGCTTGGTTAGATAGGTTATGGCTTGGTTAGACAGGTTATGGCTTGGTTAGACAGGTTATGGCTTGGTTAGATGGGTTATGGCTTGGTTAGATGGGTTATTCCAGGTGGGAAGTTGCACAGGCTGACTGTGTGCCCCTGGAAGTCACAAGGAGCCCGGTCAGCAGCAGGGCTGCTTACACAGAAACCATTTGGCACCAGCATCGCCCTCATAGGCTGAGGTGTGACATTTGCAATTGCTTCAAATTGGCAGAGAGCTCGTATAATTGAAGTATTTGAATAATAAGGCTCATTTCCTTGGAAATGTTAACAGGGCTGTAACCCCGTGCAGTGGGGCACATGCCTCATGGCCCCTGAGGCTTCAGTGCCTCTTTCCTCTTCATCCTGACACCTACACTGGTTTTTTGGGGGTTTTTTTGTTTGGTTGGTTTTGGTTTTTTGGTTGGTTGGTTGTTTTTTTGCTTTTTTTTTGGTTGGTTGGTTTTGTTTTTTTTCAAATATATGAAAATCTCAAAAATGGCTAGGGCAGTTGTATTTCTTTTAAAATAATGTAATGGAATTTGTTACTATAGGTCATTACTGTGCACCCACAAATATTTACATATTTTTTTGTATTGTATTCACTGGCCATGACAGATTGAAAATAGCAACAGTTCTGTGGTTTCTGTGTTTTAATAACAGAGTGTGTCTTTTAATATTCTCCTGGTAGTCAGCTGCATATTTCTAAATGATTATTCTGGAGGTTGCCTCTCCAGACAGAGATGTAAAAATATATTTAACCCATTTGTAATATATTGGATTTTTCTTTATAATCTCATTAAAAAGTGTTCAGTGAACACAAACCCATAATTTACCTGGTGTTGTAGTTTCATTAAACATCAAAAGGGCGTTTGATGGAGTAGAATAATCCTATTCTGCATCCTTCATTGAACATCTTTCAGAATAAGTTTATTCATTTAATTAGAAGGTTTCTCTGTGTGAAGATTGCACTGGTTTTACCAGTCTGACCGAATTTGCATTTGTTATCCAAAGCACCCTCTATTTAACTGCACTTAGGATAAGTGTGTTAGGACACGTGCTGCGAAATATCTCCACAAATTGGTACTTATTTTCAAAACTGTGTTAGTACTAATTCAAAAGTGAAGGAACAGAGAAGCTCCATTACACTTTAAAGTGGAATTTTCCCTTCAAATCTGTGGATTAGTCATGGCAAACAATGAAATGTTTAACTCAATATTAAATGGGATTATTAAATATCTTTTCAAAGTGGAAAATCACATGCATTATTCTATCCCCAGTACAAAAGGACAGTGAATTAGTTTCTCTCTTCATTCAGTATAAAACAATGATAATACCACAGGCACACTTCAGCCTCAGAGGACCCTGCTGAACCACATCCACTGCAAACTGTCTGGCTGGTTTGAACATGAAGGTGACATTCTTTGTGATTAAAACATGGCTTTGTTGTAATCACAGTAAGCCTTGTAAAGGTTGGGATGCTGCAGCCTGGGCTGTTGTGAACTGGGATATTGCAGCTCAGGCAGGTCTGAGCTCCCCATCCCAGGCCTGGATGCAGACAGACAGTTCTGGAGAGATGCTGAGCAGCTCAGCAATGCTCACTTGGGAGAGTGAAGGCTCTTCATCTCCATTTTTCTCCTTTATGTGTCTGGCTTTGGGGAGTGTGACCTTTCTGCCATGGGATCGATGTGTCTGTAACCATTAATTGCAGGCAGAGCAGGGCCTGTTTGCAGCACTGGAGATCAGGATGTAACACATGGGCAGGGCTCTCCCTTCTCCAGAATGGATGGGTGGCTAACTAGGCAGTTCTCCTCCTAATCAATGGCATTGGCATCCCTGGGAAAGGGATGTACTCTGGCTGTAGATACGCAGGGATGGATGGCTCCTCAGCATCCAAAACAGCAAGAAGGGAATGGAGCTGGAATACCTTAAAAGCAGGTTTTTTTCCTTCCAAAATATCTGACTCTCTCTCCTGCCTGTGTTGGGTGAGGTACAAGCTGATTTCCTGCACGGTATCAAATATATTGAAGCTATTTTCTAGAATTAGATGCCTTTTCTCATGTGAGTAATAATCAAAAGAAACATTAATAGAAGTAAAAACATTGCTGAGCCCCAAGTTTATGGTATTTACTCCCAGATAAGCATGAAAAGCTCACAGCCAACTGTGCACAGTTCTTTTTAAGAAAAGAATATCAGATGGAAATTATGCCAGCCTGACAGGAATTGTCTTTCCGTGGGCATCTGGAAGGATCTTTGGAAGCAGGGTTGTTGTCTAAAGAGATCACTTGAATACTCTTTGTACATGGTTGACAATCCCACCGGACAGAAGAGGTTCCCCATCCTTCACCTCTTGGCCTGTCTCACACTGAGCCAAGACAAGGTTGCTGGAATGGATTCCAGGGAGACAGCTCTGGAGAGGAACAAGGCAAGGGCACTCACTAGAGTTAATGACACTACAGCTCCTTTGCTGAGAGATTCCTCCCAGGAAAACCCTCCCTGTGCCCATGGCTCGAGTCCTCACAGCCCATGCAGGACAGTGCTCTCTTGGATTGCAAAACCTCTGCCTGAGAACCACTTCAAAACTCTGAGCTCTTTGTACTTAATCATTCCTGGCAACACGAATTTCTTGAACAAGTATGAAGAATTCTTCTCTCTGGTGCATCAAGACCTGTGGGTTAAAGGCTTTGTTGTGAGCTGAACCATCAGTGCTCAGAACTAATCAGGGCCTTTGCTGTGGTTTGTTTGGGCCATTGGGGTGACCAGGAAGAGATAACAGATACCCAGTTGTGTTCAGGTGGTTGCTTCTTTTGTTGCTGTAATTACTCCTCAGAGGCTGGTTGGTATTTAAAATAATCTGATACTTTTGTTAAACAAATCCATGTTAAACCAACAGGACAGGTAACTTGAGACACAAGTCAGAAATGGGACAGTGGCCACATCATGTTTGGAGGACCCCTTAACAGTCAGTACAATAAAATTGTTTTTATCCCTGACCAGGTTTTCTGCCTACCAGAACATCCAGGGCAGTGGCAAAATTCCTTCCATAGAAAGAAACTTGATGAAGAAAAATAATTGCTTTTGTATACAAAATGTTTTGAGCACAGGAGATGTATTTCAAAAATGTTATCGTTTCATGGGATGAAATAAAGTTTAATCATTTGATTTTGTTCTGAATATTTCCGAGCAGGAAATAAATCTTTATTTCCTTTAGCATTTTCTTCCAGTCCTCTCATCTTGCCACTGTTCAGTGTCCTGGCTATTCTGGGATCCCATGATCTCCATTTCATGTTTGTTAGAAGATTCTCTCACTGAGCTTTGTGCCACCCCCTCATAAGGCTATAGCAAATAAAGCAAGAGCAGGTACAAAGCCATGCCAAAAACTCTGTCATTGAGCTAAGAGCAGGTTTTGGATTGAGTCAGCATCTGTCGTGGTGCAGCAGGCTGCTGTTTTTCTGGGGTGGCTGCCACGGTGTGCTTCAGCAGCAAAGCATTCCCCTTAGACAGTGTGGGTGTAAACCTGTCTCCACTGAGTCAGTGGCAAAATTCCCATCAGCTTCAAGGAGATGAGGGTGCCTTTGCAGTTCTCTGGTCTCAGTGTGATATTCCTTCTGTGTGGCACACTATGCTAATGCTTTGCTTTTCCCACGTTTCCTGTGGATTACTTGATATGACAACTATTGGTCTTTATTAGACCTTTTACTTTTTCTTTTCTTCTTTAATTTCACTTTCTTTTCGCTTTTATCCAGTCCTTTAAGGAAAAACTAAAACGTTTACCAGAAAGACAGAGTAAGCCTGCTGTCCCTTTGGATTTGAAGTAAATCTTCAACATCAGCTTGAAGGGCAGATGCTTGAAGCTGTATCTGGAAGATGCTGAGGTGAAATACACTTTGAGAAATGAGAAATGGCAGAATTCCTCAGCATGTTGATCCTGAAGTAGCTGTGTTGATCCTGTCCAAGAATTGCCTACATCCAGCTACTGAGAGAAACAAATCTAAGTTTGTCTTAAATAGATTAGTCAAACTTCACTAAGTGCTTGTGTCGACATTCTCATTGGAAATTAAAGTGACCCTAATGCAGTTTCATTCACTTAGAAAATTGATTACCTGTATGGACAGAGCATTGCAAGCAATAATATTCCCACGGCTTAATGAGTTACCATTCATCAGCTGGCTGCCAATAACTTCTTGTCTATGAGCTCCCATCCAGCCCAGTTTCCCTGTCCCTGAGAGGGGCTGACAGCCTGCCCTGCTCAGGGCCATGACAGGCTGTAACTTCTCATCTCCATCGCCTTGACATCACACCCATCCTCCAGAAGTTCAGACATTTGTTGAATGATTGCTGTGGACTTTGTGCAAACAGCTCTTATCCTCACTCAGGCCCAGCACAGGAAACTGTGTTTGAGTGCAGCCCTTGTAGGAGAAGGAAAAAAAAGCTATTTCTGTGCCAATTTAGGGTGAAGGTGATGCAATCTGTGTCACGGGACAGGGTGAAGGCAGGAGGGGCTGTGGCTGTCTCAGTTTCATTCAGCCTGGAAAAGCTTTGGGGTGACCCAATTGCACCTTCCAGTGCCTGAAGAGAGCCTGCAAGAAACATGGGGAGAGACTGTGGACAAGGGCCTGGAGTGACAGGACAGGGGGAATGGCTTCACACTGACAGAGGGCAGGGTTAGATTAGATCTGAGGAAAAAAATTCCTTGTTGTGAGGGTGGTGAGGACCTGGCACAGGGTGCCCAGAGAACTGTGGCTGCCCCATCCCTGGAGGTGCCAAGGCCAGGTTGGACGGGGCTTGGAGAACCTGGGACAGTGGAAGGTGTTCCTGTCCATGGCAGAGAAGTTGAAACTGGACAATCTTTAGGACCCTGTCAACCCAGGCCATTCTGTGATCCTATGATTGTGTGATCATTTCTTTGCAGTACATCATGAAAAGCCAGCCTGCTCTCCTGTGCTCCTGCCCCAGAAGTAAAACAGCTGGTAGAAACCTGATCTAGAAATTGCTCAATGCCCCAAGTTCAGAGCAGACAGACCTTGGGCAATGCTAATTCACTGTAAGCAGCCAAGGTAGATGCAACTGCAATTTCAGTTTTCCCATCATTATTTCCAATAGGTGCTCCTACAATTTTAAAACTCCACCAAGTTGACAATACAATGGAACAACTGTTCGTGAATTGCACGGTTTAAATTAATTATGAGCCCCAGTGAAGGAAGTAAGATGAACAAGTGAAAAGAGCTCTGCAGGGCTTTTCAAATTATTGTAAAGTTGGGAAAATTGGGCCCACTGTGTCCATTACCCGCTTTATAACAGTCGTAACTCGATTGTTTTGTTTGTCGCACTGCTGGATTCTCTCATGGATCTTAAAGCCTTGCCAATTGTTTTATTTATTGTTAATTTTGTGGAGTGCCACGGTAAAGATGAAATAATTGGACTTTGTTTATGGTGCCAAAATATGCTTTCCTGGGTGACTGTTTCCAGCAGTCAGTGAAGTTAAATAAACCCGTGGTCCAGATTACCACAGGGAGGTTTAAGGCAGGCATTGGTTATTTGCTTCCTGATTATGTTCAGATTTCAATCAACTGAAGCACAACTGGTTGTAAATTTTGAAGCAGCTTTTCACTACTTTCCACTGTACTTGTATCTAGACAGGCCCTTTGGGTGGAGTTTTCTCCTCCTCATTGTCATCTAAACTCGCTCAAGCTCACTCCTGTTCTTGCCAGAGGTTTCCCAGGAAAAGGGCAAGTGAAAAGATTGGAAATGAATGAACTGCACTAAACAGCGCAATTAAACAATGCTCAGTCAGTCTCTTTTTTCACTTCGTTGGTAACACCCAGTTTCAGGTGTCATGAAGGGGTCTGGTTTTTGGAGATTACCAAAATCTCATGCACAGGTCCCTCTGAAGCCCCTGAACCACAGTGGTGTATTTGAGCACATCTCTGACTCCTGTTGCCACTCATTCACCCTATACTAAGAAATATCACAACTAAACCAACCCAGGAAATGTGTATTTTGAAGAAAAAAGGGTGTTCTGTGATCAGCAAGAAGCAGGTTTACAGAACCACAGGCAGGCAAAAGGCACTGAATACAGAGAAAGATGTGAAACCCAGGAACGATGGGGTTTGGAGGAGCTGCTGTGGCAGAGCCAGGGATGTGGGACACGTGAGGAAAGCAGGGGGATTATAAGCAGAGAAGCAACAATGCAGGTTGTGGTAGAATCAAGGACACTGGTGTTTTAGTTAGATAAAAATGACAGAATTCGTTGCTGCTTATGAAAGCCACCACAGGCTTACTTTTTTTTTTTTTTTTTGTAGTTCATTCAGCTCGCCTTTTATCGAGTAAAAAACTGTCTCTAGTTATGCTGTATGAAATTTATCATTTGAAACGAAAACATTCCAGTAAATCACATCTTTCCCCCCTCTTCTCGCTTCCCCAGAACTCACCAAACATCAAAACACAATGAAAGGGGGAAAAATGAAGCTAAAAACCAAAAATTTGCTTATCTGTTCATTTATGTGTTGCTTTAACATAGGCACTGTGAGGTCTTTGCCATTATCTGCAGCAGGCACATAATTGTGGAAAATTTTAAAGGCCCCATCTGGCTCCCCAGTACATTTATTCTAATTGTGAAAAAGCAGGGATATTCTTGCCTCTCATTAGGATAAGCTTGCTTGCCTTAGCTTCTTTCTCATAACAACATAGGTCAAAGAGGAGACACCTTAATGAGAATCTCAGTAACATAAACAGGAAATGTGGTTCATTTTCTTATCTTCATTTGCAACTTAAAACTTGGTGCCCAAAATGAAAACACTAATTTTCTTTAATTCATTTTTTTGCTTTGTCTTTCTCATGGTTCTTTATCCATTAAGCAGGGCAATTATAGGATGTATTTTCATCATAAGTATTAATATTTCCATTTATGAATTAATTTACCAGCATAGGAGCAAGGAACTAAAGAACAATATAATTTTAATTCCTTGGGTTTATCTTTGGAAACAGTTGTTTTCACTTCTTCAACCCGCAAATTAGGTGGAAAGGAAGAATTACATAGAGTGGAAGCTATTTAAAGTGGAGATGATCAAAAAGAAAAGAGCAGGGCACTTCAGCTTTCTGTCAACACGTATTTTATATGCATCACTTTCATAGCATCATACGCAGGCCAAAGATAACAATTCCCCACATTTTCCCTATGCTGGGCAAGAAGAAAGGGGGAAACTCTTCCAGGCTTGTGATTTTATTCCTTACACACAGAAAAAGCCCAGGCTCGGAGGGGGTGCTCAGTCACTGCACTGTACAATTTCTAAGCTACAAATTCAGGAGAAATGGATGTCAAATTAAATAATCCCAGTTTTCTTTTCCTTATGATGCAATCCAGTGTGCATTTCTTGGCTGGTGGGGCCTGGCACAGGGAACACAGTGAGCCACTGTGTCAGGCTGAAGTGGGAGCCCTGGCCAAGGCTGGCTGGATTGGGGAATTGCTGTGAACCCCACATGGTGGGTCTGTCTCCCGCAGCTCTCTGGAATGGGATTTGAAGGAAGTGCTGCCCTGCTTGGAGTCCATCCATGCACTAATTCCCAGGCCAAGAGGAGCACTGGCTTTAATTCTGTGTTGTCACAAGCAGCAGCTTGAGCTAGTGAAGCTCACAAGCTGCTTGCACAATCCTTTTTGTCAGCTCAGGTGTTATTTCCCAGGGGAAGGCTGCTCTCCTTCAAACTCAGAGGACAAAAGAGGAGTTCTTTCAGGAAAACTAACTTTCCTGTGAGGAGATGCCAGGATATGTTGCCTTGTGCACAAAAGAAAATCTGTTGCAAACAAAAAAATGCAACTATTTTCTCATGTTTCATATTGATCCTGAGATATAAAACAAAGTAATACATATCAAGTCCTTACATATTTATTACTCCGTGTAGAATATCTGGGGATTTTAGTTTGAGGAAAACTGCTGAAGGTGGGAGAATTCAATCCAGGAGCACCTGGGGAAGCTGAAGTTTCACAAACAGGATGCACACATTGTGTTCCTCCATTGTGTTGCATTTCAGTGAGTTGTTTGAGAATCCTTTAAGCACAGCGTGTTAGTTCCAGAAGGCCTCTCTGGGAACATCAGGTGTGCTGCTGAAGCCAGTTTTAAATCGAGCACTCAAGTGAGAGGACAGCAAATGGTCAAAGCCAGGATGGCAGCAGGGAAAGCACCAGCTCCAAAATTCACATCTGGATGCAAAAGTTGCAGCAAATCCCTCCCAAACAGACACATTCACAGATAGATCTATTTTAATTGTAGCATGCAGAGTGCCTGTGTAAAACTGTCTTTCCCTCATTCTAAACATTATCTTGGGAATAACTACAAAACTGAGCAGGTGTGTGTGTACCACATTCCTGTCAGTTTGAGCAGATCAAACCAAGTCATGTTTTTAAACACCTATTTCCTGCGTATCTCACACACATCATGTGTGCTATGTTACTTCCAACGTGAGCCTGTGGCCTGTGGTTTGATACACAATTTAAAACTTTGCACAAAAAGTATTAATTTTTCTTCCTTTCAGATGAAAGTATCATCTTTGAATGCTTGCATTTGGATATTTAAAATATGTGTCTCCCCAATCAAGTTGCAATTTAATTGAGTTGAAATTAAATGCTAGCTACAACAGGCACAGATTTTTGATATGGTTCTTCAAACCACTGCCCTTTAGCATGGAAGTAGGTTACTGTCACTTTGGGGAATGGGATCATCCCATGAAATCAAATGGCAAAACCATACCAAAGTCACTTTTTCTCTGGCATTTAATTGAAGAGCTCAGTACACAATCACTCTGTGCATTTCCATAAAGCTACTCGAGGGATGATATGTGAAAATAATTTATGTCTGCTTTATGCAAGGTCGTTAGCACTCATACAGAACACTAATAATGACAATAAACTATCTCACATACTTATCAAGTTTCTGTAATATAGTTTTGTTGGTGACAAGAAGAGGATTTAATGGTAAAGACTGTCTTTTGAAATAGAATATTTAAAGGTTGCTGATGTTTTGATGAAACTTTTTTTTCTGGGATATTTAGCTTATATGTGAAATGCATTAAAGTAGACTCATAAGTGAAATTTCTGTACAGGTTTTAAGCAAATTTTAGCTTTAGAAGAAAACCCAGCTGTAATCATGAACTGAAACAGCTGCATTCTGTAAGAGGGAGTTTTGTTCTGTGAGGATGATTTTGGTGTCTGTGCATGTGAGTTCTGCTGCATTCTTTGTGGGTGATGAGAGAATGCAGCTGAAGCACTGACTTTATCATGCATACCTTTATCAACACAGGCTTTGCCCAGAAAGGTTATACTCTAGGTAGATAAATTAGATAAAATCTTAAAATAAAGGCAAAATAATTACATCCTAAAACATGATGAAGAAGTAGAACTGATACAGGACTTGGGACAAAATTTGGTCCAATAGAAATGGTTAAATTATTTAGTTCAATTTAAAAATCCCCAGGAGCCCTAAATTCTCTTTTTTTCACAAAGCCATCACCACCCCAGGCAATTCAGCACTTCCCTTCTACTTAAGCCAAGTTGCAAAAATAAAATACTCCTTGCTTGAGTCACCCACCCTGAGCAGTCCAGTCTGGTAAGGAGGCTCCTTCCATCCCTATCCCTATGACAGCAAAAAAAGTAGTTGAATTGCTTTATTTTTAAAACAATGCAGCAAATAACTTCCCTAATAATCTCAGATTCTTTAGGGTACTCCATAAGAAACCTTTGTGCAGTGTTGTCCTCAAACCCACACTGTCCACAGCCTCAAGCAACACCTTAACCTTTTGCACAGAAAAAGGACTGAAAATACATTTTATATCTCTCCTGCTGAGCTTGTGACTCTCAGTGGGTCCAGTTAAGCCCAGTTTAGGTCCTTGTGGTTGCACTCATCACCTCTTGTGTTTATTCTCCTAACAAGAAGGCAGCACAGTGGGACCCTGAGTGTGCTCGGGGGAGCACACGCTGCTTGTGCATTAAATATTTGCACTGAAATCCTCCTCACACCTTTCTGCTGTCTGGGATCCCTGACCAGGGAACAGCCTGGCTTTGCACTGCAGAAATTCCAGAGTGTTTGTGGCAGGCCTTCACTGTGCCCACCTTGTACCAGCCATAAAGAGACAGAGTCCACGAGCCGATCCCACACGCTGCAGGTAACATCCCCCTGCTTCTGTATCTCCATCCATTATCCTGCCTTGTCCTCACAAGCACACACATCCCTCACTGCCTGACTGCTGGCTCTGCTCAGCCACTCTTCCTCAACACTCCCCACATTCCCTGATTAAGATAAAATTTTGTGGACAAAAGAGGCGAAGCTGCGTCTCACATGCTGCTTATTGTTGAGGGGATGTTTAATAGCTCTTAAATTCATTTAAGAAAATGGGAGTGGTGAGTCACATGTAATTATTCCCAGATAGATCATTAATTACTTGATAAAGTTTCTACATAATGCTGCCTTTTTTTTTTTTTTTTTTTTTTTTTTTTTTTTTTTTCATAATGATGGTTATTTGTCATTTATCTCAGTTTGCTTGTCAGTCGTTCCAGGTCCCTTTCATGCCCCGTGATATGTATGTAAATATTACAGATTGAGATTGATAAAGGTTTTATAACAAAGGCTGTTACTTTATTGGATTACAGGAGAGTTTATGAGAAACTCATTTGATTATTGGGTTGGAATGGTATCATTTGCACCAATACAAGAATGGCTGGTTTGGTGCCTCATCAGTAACTGCATTTTTCGTAGATTGTTATTCAGCTTTAGAAATTTGAGTTTGTTTGAAAATGCCAAAGATACCAACACAAAAATTACATTTGAGAACTGAAATGACTCTTAAAAAAATTCACCTGGTTACACTGGGCTTTTTTTCATTTAGTTATAACTTCAGATGAAGTCCTCAGAACTTGAAGTATGAATTAGAGTGCATTTGAGCTATATGTTCTGTAAGAATAATCAGTATATATAGGCTCCAGCAAATGAATGAGATGGACATCGAGATTGATGCCCTTTTCTCCACGGTTTCTTTGGAGACCCAACCTTACAGATTCGGAAGGGAGAAACAGGAGAGGCTGAAATTCAAGGAAAAACCATTAATTCTCCCTTGTTCTTATCAGTTTGTTAATTTTACTGTTGAACTGATTGGGGTATCCCATGGCAATGGGTCTCTTAATCCACCACCTGCTGTATCCTCAAACTTCCCTCCCAATCCGAGCCAGAGAACCCCAGCAGAACTGAGCAGGCTCAGCACAGAGGTGACACTTGATGACAACATCATCAGGATTTCTGTGCCAACATCTCCCAGACCCCAGGCTGACAGCAGTGGGTGTGTAGTTTTAATACCAAATAAAAGCAGTGCCAGGTAGTCAGGTGACACTTGGATGGTGTTTGCAGCCAGCACAGCGTGTCACCCCCAGCACTGTGCCTGGATGATTTAGGTGCCTGACGAGGCACAGCTCCCCAGCAACACCTACAGAAAATCTCAAACACAATGGTGACAATTTGCTCAGTAGCAGCTGGTGAACTCAGGGAATGGATTTATCCCCCTCCATAAACACTTGGACATTTATGAGTGAAGGCTGGATTCGTTCTCTGAGACACCCAGTGCTGTTGTGAGATTATTACAGTTATTATTGTGCTGCCAACTCAAACATATCCAGCTGAAATGGTTTAGATCAGCTTTACTGTTCCCCATTATACCCTTTATTTCTCTGTAAATAAACAAAAACAGGAGAACTACCAGGGGGAAGTGCAGAGAGCTGAACTCAAACATCTTTACAGTGTTTGAGTTCTGACTGTTCCCAGTCTCCCCAAGACCGTGGTCTTTACCCTCCGGCAGTTGGTCCTTCCAGCCATGCCAGAGGGACATGTGGCTGCTTTAGGAACCATTTCAAAGCGTCTTCCTTGCAAGGAGGGAGGAAGGACCGTGTCCTGTGAGCTGATAGGAGCCTGGCCATGCTTGGTGCAGGATTTCCCCCATCTGCTGCCCATTACCCCGCAGCTCTGAGCTTGGCGGGATGTGCGTCAGTAGCGGCTCCTAAAACTGTCTGCAAAGCTAAACAAGGCTCAGCAAAGTTCAGCATTTGAAAAGATGCCCAGTCATTGTCACCCCTAGCCAAGCTCAGCTGGCTGCCCGAGCTTCAGACATCCTGGGACTGAAGGAAGAGTCTGAGTAGACAGGACTTGGAGAACCTTCAGTCAGAGATTAAATAACACACGTTATCACCGGCTTTGGGACTGGGCTCACCTTTTATTCTCTAGTCCTTTTCAATTCTCATTTAAAAGGAGTTGTCTACTCCTCACAGGCTGTTTTCAGGGCCTGAATTACTCATACTGTGATACTCTGGGATTTATAACATCTGCTAAATATTTTGGTCAAAATAAAGATTCTGAACTTCAGATACAAACTTCATGTCTGAAGTTGGATGCAAAGCACAGGGGTATGACCTAAATAGTTTATTTGTACATGGAATACAAAATCAGTCTTAGATCATTAACCTAGAAATACCTGTTTGCATCAACAGGGTTCAAAATCTCTGGACTACAGACAGTGATGTGGGAATTAGTTCAGACCACCAACAGACTCCTAAATTTATATTCAAGCCTGAGGAGTTAATGCAAATACACCTCATTAGGCTATCGAAAGATAAGGCATATTTTACATTTTCTGGTTAATATCTTATTTTGAAAAATAATGCAAACAGACTCTGTCACACCAGGGTTTGTGATGCCAGCCCTGGGACCTGATCTGCCTGGGCTGGGGCACTGGTGACGTTAGCCCTGCCCTACACAAATTCCATTTATATCAGTCACAGAGATAATCTCTGATGCAGTGTGGTGTGGCCATAAAATAAGCTTAACTGGAAGCATCTGAATTTCGAGACTCTCTGATACTTTCTTCAGGTTCCCATGGGACACGTGTGCTCCCCAGAGCTTGATGTGAAGGCGTTTGAAGTCCACAGAAATCCTTCTGCTGACTTCAGACACTTTGGGACTTGGCTTTTAAAGCTGTGGGTGTAGAAATGTGCTCCATCCCTTTGGATCAGTGTCATCAGCTTTCCTTGCCTTTTAAGGGCAAGCTCTGTTTTTAGAGAAACACTGTGGGATATGAGAGCCAGAAACAAAACAAACTTCCTTCCCCATTAGTTCAATATGACTTGTAAGCCTGTTGATTTGGAGCAGTAGGCTAATATTTTATTTTTTAGCATCTTGGCTGTGTTTTGAGGATACTGATCACAGTAGGATTTTAATGAGATTCCCCAGATCCTGATCCAGGCCCACCCAGCCTCTTCCCATGGGACAGTGATGCTCACTCAGCTGGAACGAATTTCAGCAGCCACTGACCTGGGATAAATCGAACCAGTAGCCTTGAGATAAAACACCTTTCCCAGTTCCCAGCCCACAATCAATCCACGGTTTAATATTGTTACAGTTAACATGTGTGACTTCACTGCTGATTATCAGAACTGGCTGGTAAGAGGAGCAGAACTTCCCAAAATCATATTTGTGGGAGTTTAATAACAGCCCTGTTGTGCACTAAACATCCGTGGAACACACGTTCCTCTGCCTGGGAAAAGCGCTTCATGTATTTCACAATAATGACAGATGCATTTAGTGGCAATTCATACCAAACTTCACTTTAACTGTTCGAAATAGGCTGTGTTTTTTCTAAATACTCTTTGGAAATATTCTAAATCCAAACATTTTACTGGAATAATGCATCTGTCAGATTCTGGAAGGAGCTGGTCTAGGGTTAATTCAGTACACACAAAAGTTAATGTAAATAATGGATTTCAATGAGGCAAATATTTCACAGTGAGATTTGTTGTATTAGCATCCAAGTGTTAGGACATAAACATATATTTTAGATTAGTGATTCACAGACCAAATGTATCTGTTTAACAGCTAGCCTGAGTACATTTTTTTTTTAATGCTGTGATTTCTTTTAGCAATAAGTGAAGCTTCCAAAATGAGTAGAATGGTTTGCCCAATTTGGATATTCGTGGGAAGGTCAGGCTTTGACAAAGATAGTAAGAAAATGAGGTGAAAAAATTTTACAGGACTTTGGAAATTATTTGAAAAATTTAAAAATTAAATAAGACATTGAATGTTTTGACACTGAAAGAGGAAAAGGAGACCCTCTCCTGCATGGCTAAAAGGAGCAGGTGGAAACTAGAAACTCACTGAACTTCAGGTAAAGGATGAGAGTGTGGAGCCCATGAGAGGACCTGGGATTTGGGCTGGCTGTAAAGAAGTGTTTTTCCTATTTGAGGAGGATGGAGAGGTTACCTGTTGTTCAGCTCTAGCCCTCAGGCAGCTGGCTCTGCCACTGAATTAGACCTTTTAAAATAAATGAGTTCAATGTTAGATACCAGCTGGGGGATTCTCATTGGGCTTTTTAAATTTTTCAGGCTTGAAGCTCCTCCAAAGTTCGGAATTTACAACCTACTAATAATGCCACAATATATATGTTTTTTTATTAGACTTCCTATTGAACACTAGTCTAATACCTTTGCTGTCTTTATTTATGAGGAGATTGTTTCCAGCTACTGTTAATGTATTTTACACAGCCCATGATGTAATTGTTAAGCAGCTGTAATGAAGATTGAAGGTTTAATAATGCCAAGTGTTACAAATTTCTATTTAATCATTCCTAAATCGATTAGTTACTTTCACCCAAATGCTGGGCCATCGAAACAGAGAGAGCTCAAGATCTGAACTGCTGTGGCCAGGCTTTGATAAATGGTATTTTGGTGCAGTGGTAATTGAGTTATTGAATTTACTCATCTTCCAAATGATGTTTGCATTGTCTCAGCATATGTGTTTAGGGCCAGGGGAAGGTCATTAGGAGCTTCAGACCGGGGGCATGTTTGGGTTAAAGTGATTTTGAACAGCCAGAGTTGAGGTTAGTCAATTAAAGGAAATAGCACAGAGAAATGCTACAGAAGGCCATGGTGTAGCTGGTCACTAGGGTGGTCCCAAAGGCCTGGTTAAAGCAGTCTAAAGGTTTTGTAAGTAAATGTCTGCCCCCTGCCCCAGGCCCTTTGGACACAGACAAATTGCTGTGAGAGACGCCCTCCATTTAAAACACGTTTCACCTGTAAACAAATGTCACACTTGGAGAGGCCAAGCCTACAAAGGCCAAGGGAAAACATTAAATGATAATGGCTTTTGTGTACATAAACACAGCCTTCAGTGAGCTTCCTAGAGGGCTGGGGCCCAGGGAAGGTGCCCAGGCTGCCCATCTTGGGTGGTGTTTGAGGCAGGGACACCCTGGGCTGGTTCATCCTCAGCACCTGGGATGTCCCCACTGAGCCCTGCCCAAAGATCAGCTCCACCTTCAGGGCAGGAGCACTTTGATGTGATGAAGCTGTTTCAGAGACAGTCCAGGAGGTAATTTATTTATATCTCCATCCAGGACAGAGCTTGCCAGGGCTCTGTCCTCCCAAGGAGCTCAGCATTTCTGTGTGAGACCGTGAGCTGCTGATGGTGTGTGTGGAGGAGGATTGGCTTCCCCCTCTCTGGGTGGGAGGATTTCCCCCATCCTTTGCCAGCCCCTCTCCTGAGTGACCAGCTACCAGTTCCAGCAGAGTCCAAATACCCAACCCATGATGCTGTCTGAATTTCAAATGAAAACCAAAGGAGTTCTGTCATTTTTCAAGTTGTTTCTGACTAATTAGACTGTTAGAACAGGAGAAAAGGAAGAAGCAGAAGAAAAAGCCTTTCATGTTTCTCTGTTCTCACATTAATTCCAAAGGTTTTCAGAGTACCTGATAGTCTCTAATACTCTGTACAGAGGCACAGGGAAGAGCACCCTTGACATGAAAAATGAGCTCACTGTATTTTTAATACTTGGCTAATTGTGTATAGAGACCATTCTTTAGTTTCAAAGCACTGGAAGGAGGCTCCTGTTCTACAATATTTCTGTTGTGCAATTCTCTAAAAGCCTGTCGTTTTATAAACACACTGGTTTATATTTGATTTCTGTCCTCTAAACACTATTTAAATCACAAGTAATAATTTCTAATCTTGTAAAATGCCCAAAGCTTAAATCAATAACCATTTGATGAATACATAACCCAAGGACATTCTGTTTGGCTGATAAATGATAATTGTGGGAGTGCCTGGCAGCTTTTGTGGTTAAACCTTTGCTTTTACACAATTAAATGGCCGATTCCTTCAAATACTTGACACGCTCTTAATGATAATTGCACAAGGAGCTTATTGGGGACAAGTGAGACAAAGACCTTTCTCCTGGTGCCTGTAAAGGATCTCTTGGAAAGCCAGGGTGGTCTGGCTCTTGTGGATGACTTTTTGGGTCAGTGCTCGTGCAGTGCCTGAAGTGTCCCCTCTGCTGGCCTGTCCTGCTGCTGTGCCCAGGCTCCTGTCCCTCAGTCCTGGGCTCCTGCTGCTGCCACCAGCCCTGCCCTGGGCTGGAGCTTCTCCAGCTGCCCCAAGGCCAGGCCTTGGCAGAGCTCAGCCCTGTGTCAGGGGGACACATCAACCAGGCCAGGACACTTCTGTTCCCAGGGGTTCAGGGCTGACAGTGGGATCTCTGCACTCCTTCATGGTCACTTTACATCACTTTGTGAGATCTGAGCCCAGTGAAGGGACTATGACTGCAATCATATGCAGACCACAGGATAGGCACGATGTCTTACCTGGGAATGTACCTCAGACATGTGTTAATACAACAAAAAAAAACCATTCCCATCTCTCCTTGTAATGTTCCTCATCTCTGGAGCAGAGGCAGCTCCTTCCTCCCCAGTTCACCCTGTTCTAAAACTGCACCTCCAATAAACCCAACCTGGTGTGCAGGGTGCCCAGGTGCAGGAGGAGTTTCATTAACTTCAGAATGATGTTCTTTCCCTGTAGTTTGTAGCTGCTGAGCCACTTCCAGCCCCTGCAGTTGCTCTGCCATATGCCAAATTTGTAAAATCTTGTTCACATTTCTTTCCCTGCCTTCACCAGAGAGCAGCTCTTCAGGGGAGGGACGTGGAGCTGACAATTACAACACTTCCTGCTGTGAAGGACCTGTAGGACCTCCCTGGCCATCAGGCTTTACAGGGACACTTAAGAAGATTCTTTAGCCTCTCTTCCCTGTGTTGATGAAGTTACAAAGTGAGGCACGAGCAGTTTGACTGTAAGATTGGAGATCAGCCAGGAAAATGGTTTCATGTGCTGCCATTCCTTCATGTTGACTCCTGCATCACTCAGAAGTGATGGGGGGGAAAAAAAGGTGGGAGAAAATGAAACGCTAATTGTTTTTCTCTTTAACGATCACTGGCAAAATAAACAGAGCATTTAGAGACTCTGGCATGGATGAGATTGTGAGCATTTATTTTCTGTGTTATTCTAGCCACGGTGTCACCCAGGACCACATCTCACATGACAAGGAGCAATTAAAGGAAAATGTGTCCAGGCTATGCCCCTGCCAAACTGAATCATGACCCTTCTTTTGGCAGCCTCATGCATGAATCCCTCCCCTTGGGGAGCACCAGGCAGGAGCTGATTTGCCAACTGCCATGAGCCAGACATTTTTTTTGTGCATGGATGTCATGTCAGTGGCATTACACAGTGGTTGAAAACAGGGTTTATGCATCAGCATAAAGGGCTTCTTTTAACGGTGCTCAGATACTCAGAGAGGAACAGCAGCATCCAAGGAGAGAGGTAATGTCCCTTCACAGGGTGTTTGCTTTGTTCCAAGCCAAAATTCACAGCCACTTGATTTTAAAAAATGCTGTACAGTGTATACAGATAAAAGTGTATTAAATTACCTAGTTTGAATATAAGCAGCTGTGGATATGGTAGCTGAGAGCACCTGGGGAGTTGTATACCACAGACATAGGATTTTCTGTACAATTTATTCAATTAAAGTGTGAAAAGTGTCTAAAAGAGTTATTTGAAGGGCTTTTGTTCTCCTGCACAATCTCTGCCTCCCACTCCTTTCTTTTGTACCAGTCCCAGAACACAGCTCAGGGAGGAGATAATGAAGGGAGAAGTATCTGGGAAGGACACACAGCTCCACAGCAGAGCTGGCTGAGCAACATCACTCCCAGAATGTCTGCTTCACAGAGCAAATCTGAATAACTGTCCTGTATATTTAACATTAACCTACTCATTAGAATTCAACATGCTTGTATTGCCCCCATTGCAAACGTTGTTTTTATTTCAAACAAAGACATCTCACCACCTAAAGGAGCAGTGCCATGACTTACAGACCAAAGCACAATAAACAGAGTGAGAAACCTTACACAGAATAACATCTCATCTATGTAAATGTGTATTTAATTCATCTGGATGTAGCTACAACTCAGCTTCTTCCAACAGCCTGATCAGCTTGGCAGTAGCACTCATACCATGCCAGAACTGGGATTTTGCTGCCTCAACATCCAAAAGTTCAGTGGCATTTTAGGCACTGTGGAATGTCAGGGCTGGCCTCCAGAGCCCTCCATCCCACCTGCCAGGTGCATGGGTGTCTGAAGGAATCTTGGATGACTCTGGGTGTCTGTATCTACATTTCCATTCCTAATACTGTGCTAAGAGAAACAGCATTAAGTAGTAATAACAGTAAGAAGTACAGTAAGAAGCAGTATTTCGTGACAACAAAAAGCAGCTTTGTTAATCCAAGTTTGACAACACAAATCACCCAGAGCTTTTTCATATCAAATCTGCAGAAAAAGGAGAGGATACTGGCAGAGCTGGAGATGCTGCTCCAGAAGCATCAGAAAGCCCTGATGCTTTCTCTTACTGCTCTTATTAGATAAATAAGATTTTGGGGATCCCATCCTCAGTCCTTCATTTCTTATATGTCTGTTACATCACTGAGGTTCAGATTGTGAACCTCTTCCTTGTTTAAAGACCATCTCAGATCCCTGTTCTGTGCTGCCTTTTAGAGAGCAGCACCTTGTTGCAGTGTCCCTGTAGGTGTCCTGTTCCTGTCCTTGCTAAAGACTGCTTGTGGCACAGAATGACACAAGTACTGCCAATAAACACTGCTTCAGGTTATGAAAAATGCCATTGTAAAGTGCTTCACACAAGAGAAGAATCCTAATATACTCTTAAATTTATAATTGGTGATTACAGTCATTCAAGTCTGATAAAATTCCCTTAACCTAATCCATCCATTGTTAAATGAAATGTAGTTGGTATTAATCAGTAAGAAAGATCCATTAATTAGCTGGGATCATCCTGTGAAACATGAAAACTCCTACTGGTGATTACTGTAAAAATTCCCAAGCCCAAGGACTTCTATAATCAAAAGCTTCATTAGTATTTGGGAAAAATTGCAATTTTTATAGAGTAACCTTAATACAGTGAGTGAGACTGTCTGTGTGTGGTTACAGCGTGAGGTGAATTCTACCAGAACCCAAATCCCAAAGTGAGAGTACAGAGCAGACACAAGTGATGAATCCCAAATGGTAAAACATCAGCCAGGTCCTATAGTCATGAAATTCAGCCTCCTTATAATTACCAGAAAATAGAGAAATTGGAAAAAATTCCAGACTTCTAGAGACGACTGCTTTTCCAGAATTGTACTTTCCATTTCCAGCAGTGCTTGGTGCTGCCTCTCATCACACAGCTGGAGAGAAGAGATTGGTTTGTCCTCCCTGCAGGCTTCCAGTGCTTGCAGGAGGCAGGAATTCCTACACTGTGTGTTCATTCCTCCAGGAAAGGTTTCCCCTGCTCGCTTTTTTGCTTTGCTGATGTGTCTTTCCCACATCTCAGCACATGTTCCTGGACCTGTTCATTGCCTGATTCCTTCACAGGGCTACCAGGCAGCACTGGAAGTGCTCAGATCCTCAGCAGCCCTGGGGAGGGCAGTGGGGTATTTCAGACACCTGACAGAAAGGTAGAAATGTTCCTTCTTGTCAGCAGAAGTTCATTGCTGCAGATCAGGGCTTTTCAGGACAAACTCGCTCAAAGTTGAACAGATTTTCACTGCCAACACGTAATTCAAAGACATTTAGTACAAACAGTTGTCCAATTTATCATATCTTGGAGTGCCAACATTTTTAATAAAATTAACTAATAGGCACCTCATGGCAAGCAGGGTGAAATGACTTTTTTTGTAGTTAGACTTCAGGCAATATTATGTTATGTAGTTAAGGGAAAAGAACTTTGCCTCAAATTTCAAAGTGGTGAATCCCAGTTTAATTCTGCTAATGGCACTTAAAACAGATGGCTAAAAAGAGTAATTATCTTCTTTATCTTTCTGCCACCTGCCACAAATGAACTGTTGTCTTTAATTGCTCAGAATTACTCTTAATCACACAAAACAGTTACTTAAACCCCAGTCACATTTTGCAACTCAAGAGCAAGACTTTAACCCCAAACATGCAACTTAAGAAATTACCCCCTGACCAAGAGCACAATGCCAGGGTGTGCTGTGACAGTTGGAAAGATTAAAAAGATTAATCTTTTCCCTTCCAGGTCAGAGCAAAGTTTGCAGGCTAATCACACAAGTCCTGTGGTCTGATCCAAGTAATTACCAGAGCAACCAAAGGCTATATCCACAGCAGCAGGAAAAAATTCACACCATTTCTTCCTGTTGACTCACTTTCTCCAACAAATGGTCAGTTTTAAAAGCCACACGACCAGACTGATCTGAAAAATGACTTACTGAAGAGCTGAAAGGTGTAACATTAACTTTTCCTGGCTGATGAGTCAAAGGTTTTTAGATTCTTGGAGATACATTAACAGATAAAATAATCCCATTGCCATTGGGGAATCATTTTCAGTGAAATTGATGTTGGGCATTTAAAAATCCCAACATGACACCTTTTTATCTGGCTGCACTATACTTTATAACAGCAGTTCTTGCCTCCCACTACTCAGAAGCCATGTGTTTGTTGGAAGAATAGTAATTATTCCCTTTTTCTTTACTACTGTTCTTGATGTCTGAACCACATATTCAGATTGCATGGAATAATTCAGAAGCCATCCCATTAGTTCTGCCTCCTGATCAGCACATTGAATTAAAATGCACTAATGCAGATCCTGAGTTTTAGTTAGAGCTCTGTGCTTAAGAGAAAGGAAAAAGCACTGACCTTAGCGTTCCATGAATTCTGAAGTCTGTAACTCTCCATCACCATTTCCCCCAAATTTGTTAGAGAAAGTTCACAATAGAATTCACTGGTATGAGGAAGATTTGGGTGGACACTGCTTAAGAAGAACTCTTCCAGTGGAAACAAACACCAAGCAGACAGTTTCCCTTCTCAATGTAAAATAATCTACAGTAGAATTGATCTGTATTACACCTTTTCAAGTACACACACTGGTTTTGAAAAGTTATCCATTATTTTAAGACGAGATGAACTGATGAAGACTGCAGTTTAGCATCTTTTTTGCTGTTACACTTTGTATTTTTGAATGTGTGAGTGGCAGAGAGAAAGGAAATCATTTAGAAACACAGACCTGGAGAACAGCTTTAAGAAGCTTGTATGTGTTCACCAATCTCAGGATAAACAGAGCCCTAAACCAAGAAATGAGCAATGACTCAGAAACTCCACAGAAAAAGATTCCTGAACTTGATCTTTAAGGGGATTAATTACCTATGACACTAATATTGTACACCAGGGCTTTGCACTGTGCACTCCAGCTTGGTGAGAGTTTCTGTTTCATAAATTCCTTGAGCCAGCCTGATTAACACTTCTAAGAGAGTCTCAGCTGTACAAGAAGTCCCTGAGTAGGTGTGAGAAAGAAAAGGTCTGAGAGCACCATTGCCCCTGTGTATTTCTAATACAGCAGGGAAGGTTGGGCTATTAATAGTATTTACCTTTGTTTCTTGGTAAATAGCAAACTATTATTGGACAATTATAATAAAGGTCAAGATCCACTCTTTTTTTCCCCCTTAAGAAACATGTTTACTCTGTATTTAGCTTAGCTAAAAAGTGCTTTTCACAGAGTAATGTAGTGCAGCATCATTTGAATGTATCAGACCTTCTGACACTGACTTAATTTAATGGTAGAAGATAAGAATTTTCAGTGCTGCCTGCTCAGGTGTCCTTATTGCTCCAGCTTCCATCTGGGTTTGTGGCAATAATACCAATAATAATAATGACTCATAAAATGTAGCTGTTTTCATATAAACATTGTCCAAGTGACAATAGATTTTTTATAATCAGCTCTGTTGGCAGCCAGTGGATGCACTGCTGGTGTGTTGGTGCTGGGAGGGCACAGGGCTGCAGGAAATGAAAACAACTTCAGAAGGAGGAGAGATTAAATACAATCAATCCATCACAGCACGATAAGTAACGGGCTCGCAGAGTTTTAATGGACTAAAGAGTGTCATGTGTTTGGTTTGGGAACCGCAGAGTTTAATCAAGTATTTTTACATTTTTAAACAGGAAATGGCCTTTTCTGCAAAGGATATACACATTTGCAGTGCATAAATCAGTCCCTGAGTCCCAGGATTCTGATCTCATGGTCTTTACCATGCAATTAACTTTAACTCTTTCTCTGAGGAGAGGCCTGCTCATTCTGCCAGTGTGATGGGATGTGAGGAGCTGGCGCTGTTGTTTTTCCCTGTATCCCAGCCTGGCTGCTGGGAATGGGATCAGGGACACTCATGGAGAGGGCTGGCCCCAGTGTGGGGTTTCTTTAGCACTGTACAAATGTCAGGGTTATTTAACACTGTGCAGGTTTCAGGCAGGACAGCAGGTAGCTGTGACAGCTGTCTTTTAAATTATGCAGAAAAACAAGCTGAGGACAAATACAGCTGAGCAGTGGCTTGTTAAAGGAATCTCCTGGATACAGCAGTGGTTATTCCTTCAGAACACCCATGGCATCACTTTGCAATAAAATCAGGTAAAATTGAGGGTGCAGGTACTGCCTGACATGCTTGCTAGGTAGCATGGTATAAATAGGTATTGCCAACATAAAATATGCACTGACACTCACACACAAATATCTCTTGCCTGAGATTACTGATAACTTATCTTCACCCAAATGAGATGGAAAATTGACAAATCATGTACAGTTAATATACCCCCTCACAGACTACTTTTGAGAAACCTAGTTCATGTATTATACATTAATTTAGCCAACTGCACCTGCATGGACAGGATATTATGATGATGAAGGTGACCACCTTGTCAAAATGTAAGGGACACATTAAAATAGCACTGAGTGACACCAGGACTGGGAGCCCTGCAGCAGAGCTCAGCCACAGACTCCTCTGGCAGCTCAAAAGGCTGCTGGGAATCCCATTCTCTCCAAAAAAATCAGATGGCCCTGAATGTAATCTGTTTACAAGCAGAGGATCCCCACAGACCACTGCCTTTGCTACTTCCTGCACAAGAAATATTTTCTGTATTAAAGCTTGAATTTAGGAAAGTCTCATTTTCCTAAGTTGTTTTTTTTCCCCTTTCTAATTAAAAACTAAATGCTGCAGCCAGGAAGAAGATATGAATGCAGAGAAAGCAAATGTTTGAAACATTTTGAAACAAACACTGAAACTGTTTGAAATAAGTGTTCCTTTGTAAGTTACGGGAAAGGTTTTCTGAAGCATTACTTAAAGAAGACATACCAGATACAGGGATGTGCTCATGCCTGTGATGCTGAATGGAAAAATACTTGAAAATACTAAAAAAGAAGAAGTTTTCCTCTACTTTAAGTAGATTTTAAGTAGAGTGTGTTCTACTTTACCACCTCAGTTGAAGGCTTGCAGTATAACTGCATGTGAACAGGACACTGCTCTTCTAAACTGCTTGGCAGAAATGCAAAATAAACCAGCAAACTGCTGGAGAAAAACAGTCCAGCTCAGAATGCATTGCTGTCATTCCAGGTTCCTGTTCCCTCATGATGTACCAACATAAATAGACAGCCTCATGCAGACAGCTTTCACAAGTAAAATCATGGACTTCTTGAATGAATATAAAATTATATTAATGAAATGGTAGCAGGGAAGTAGATAGAAATTCATATCCACCCAAAATCTTGAGAACTTGATTTTTGAAAAAATAGGAAATGTATTAAGAAATTCCATCATGGATGAAAGTGTTTGACCTAATAAAACTGTTCTTTTAGACTGTAACCTCCTTTTCTATTTTTTCTTTCTTTCATTGGCATTTGTTTTCTATTCATGTTCTTCCTTAGTCCTGTCTTCTGTGGTATCATGGCACCATGACCAAAGTGACAGACTTTTGTCTCTGCTGGATTAATCAGTGTGTTCTTTGATCCATAACATATGCTCCTCGAAGACATTCAACATCAACATATTCAAGATTTGTGGTCTGGCAGTTTGGTGCCTGTTGTTAACCCAACTGATAGACACTTTGGAGTATTTGATTTTTTTTTTTCTTTAATGGAGCCTGCCTTTCATCCATAATAGAGCTTCAACAGCAGAGTTAAATATGTGATGTTAAATTTTTGGGTTGATAGCTTTGCTTAAAGAGAAGTTTTTTTTGGGGGGGGAGGCGGTGAGAAAGCCCTGAGTGGCTCCCAGACAAATGCCAGCTCCCTGTAGGCTCAGAGTGGATGTTTTGATGCAGATCCTACCCCAGGGGTTGTGTGCTGATGGCCAGGGAAGGGGGCAGGAGCTCCCCAGCAGCAGTTCTGGGCTCCATCCCAGAATACTCTGCCATTGCTCCAGGGGCACAGCCAGGCTCCACAGCCGATGGAAAACCAGGGGAAAGTCACTTCAGCCACCACAAACTGGGCTGCTGTGAGCCAGGGCTGAGAGGGCTTTGAGGTGAGAACCCAAAGTCAGTCAGTCTGTCAGTCTGTCTGTCTGTCTCTCTGTCAGTCAGTCAGTCTGTCTGTCTGTCTGTCATTCAGTCAGTCAGTCTGTCTGTCTGTCAGTCAGTCTGTCTGTCTGTCTGTCAGTCAGTCAGTCAGTCTGTCTGTCAGTCAGTCTGTCAGTCAGTCAGTTAGTCAGTCTGTCTGTCTCTCAGTCAGTCT
>VZTR01029838.1:417004-488220 GCA_013400775.1 Chaetops frenatus | reverse complement strand
GTCTGTCTGTCTGTCTCTCAGTCAGTCAGTCTGTCTCTCAGTCAGTCCAGTCAGTCAGTCAGTCTCTGTCTGTCTGTCTGTCTGTCAGTCTGTCTGTCTGTCTCTCAGTCAGTCAGTCTGTCTGTCTGTCAGTCAGTCAGTCTCTCTGTCAGTCAGTCAGTCAGTCAGTCTCTGTCTGTCTGTCTGTCTGTCAGTCTGTCTGTCTGTCTCTCAGTCAGTCAGTCTCTCTGTCAGTCAGTCAGTCAGTCAGTCTCTGTCTGTCTGTCTGCCTGCCTGCCTCCTGGCATGGTCCTGGTGGGATGCAGGAGGTGCTGTGCCAGCCCACAGCATCAGGAGGGCGATTCCCAGGGAATCCCACTCCTCACCTGGCTGATTCCCAGGAACAGGGAATCACACACAGCCTCTGCAAGTGGGTGGCTGGAATGGAAAATATGGCTTTTATCTCCTCTGAGTGAAACTGCAAAAAGTTATATCAGAGGAAACGGGCTAGGGCAGGGAAAAGAACAGAAGAAATGGGGGGTAAACCAAGATATTTTTCCTTTAGTGTATCAATTAAATAAAGGATATCAATTAATGAGATTCCAACAATTTAATTATTTTTCATTGAGAGGTACAGCGTGTGATTTATGGCTCAGTTACTCCTTTACTGATCATGCTGCTATAAAGGGCTACATAATATATTGCTTTCTACTATGCCATGCACAGCTAGAAATGGCAAGTATAAAACAGGATTAACTGCCCTCAAAATAGTCTGGGCTTGAAATTAATTGTAAAAGGCTGATGTCAAAACTCCTTTTGACTTCAGAAGGTGCTGAATTACCTCCTCATCCCCATCTCCTACTGCACACAGGCACATCCCTGCCTGTGGCAGACTGGGCCCCAAAATAGCCCATGTAATTCACAGCAGAGAGGATTTTTTATTATTTTTTTTAAAGCATTGTCCTGCCATGAAGAATTAAACAGAAAATGAATGGGGAAACCAAATGTCAGCTGCTCCCTTAGACTTCAAGGTTCAGGAAACTGCTTAGTGGGAGTAGGAAGAGACTGGCAGGCTGAAATGTAAGAGAATAATTGCATTATAAGAAGATTATGGAAGATTATTTTTCTTGCGGGCCCCAGATTTCTGCAAAAACAATCCCTGAATTACATCCTACATGGCAGAATGAATTCCCCCATTCCTCCAAACGACCGAGGTTTATTAACTGCGTATTCCTTTGGTGTGGGCAAAATTAAAAATGGGCTTATATTGCAAAACATTCCATGCATCTTTCTTTCCTTCGACAACATGGAGCTTAATGTGATTAACAGTGTGGCAGCTCATAGCAAGAGGAAAAATAATTGTTTTTTGGGGTTGTTTTGTTTTTTTTTTTTTCAATGTACAACCCCCCCTAATAATCCAGAAATCAATATGCACCCTGGGAGAGCTCCCCCAGCAGAGGATGGGGAGCAGGGTGGGTGAGGCTCCTGCAGCCCTGAGTAGCCAGGCTTTTTTTTTTTTNCGCTGCCTCGGGTGTCCGGTTTTTTTTTTTTTTTTTTTTTTTTTTTTTTTTTTAATGTTTAACTATAACCACTGGGACTGGAATCAGAGCTTCTCGTGGCCCAGTATGAATATTAATAAGACACTGGGCCATGGAGTTCCTGGCTGATTTTGACAGTTTAAAGGAGCAGTTAGTTAATTAGAAGATGACATGGCACATCGCATCCCTTGGCTCCGTCCTGCCTTCTGTCTCCTCTTTTCATTTTCTTTTTTTGACACGTTAGATTACATCATTACTTGTAGTTTCACTTGTTAGCCACACCATGAAATGAGACTATTTTAAGCTGTAATTATTGTGATTCCTCTCCTCTGCTAAGAACACGAAACTCAAAGAAAGCAGAGAGCAACTTGAATTTCAAAGACTTAGGAATACATGCCTGGCAGTTTATAACCTTCTAACTACAGCCAAGAAACAGGAAAAAAATTAAGTAGCACAGAAAATTGTGTTGATCATTGTACTGGCAACCAATGTAGTGTTTTAAGTTTTAAGCCCCATCATCTGTGACTTAATTAATGTTTTCATAGGTGTATTTCTCAGAAATCCAGTCTCTTCCCCCCAGCCATGTGATTGTGCCTCTAGATATGTGTGTGCAATGCAGTCCATTTGTGTCCTAAACAGGGTCTGAGTTTTCTGTCATCATCATGGTCAGAACAGACACGAATAATTTGAAAAGAAAGCTCAGCACTCTGCAGAACCCTCTCGTTTTGGGGGAACAGCAGAGGAGAGCAAAGACAGGCAGGGGATAAGAAATGTCACTGAAATCTCATTTCCCATCTATACATGATACCCCAGAACAGTCAAACTGCAACCCAAACCAAGAATATTTAAAATAAATACTGTCACACCAAAGATCACAGCAACTTTCAGGTTCTGCAAACCAGGTTCATGCCGCAATCAGCCACCAGGATGAAAATTCTGGACACATAATACGACTTTGAAAGAAACACAACCACTTAGTTTGTCCATTACTAGATAATCTCAGTAGTTAATATTTGTATTCCAACTTCAATTCTGTCTGTAAAATTCTTACCAAGGACATTGGTCTATTTCTGCAGAGAAATGCACAGAAACATCAGTCTGCAGGAAAACTGGATGCAGTTTCTGGATTAGGGAAAACCAGCAGCTCTGAGGCTTCACTGGAAATGACAAGATTAGTGGGTGGATGTGTCTTCTGATAGGAAAGACCATTTCTGGTTTATGATTGCCTGTGTACTTTGCCTTTTTTTTTTTTTATCAAATATTTATATTTATATATTCCAATACTGCCTGATCAATACTGCTTATCAGAATGTGCATTTTGAGGGAAGAAGTACAGCTGAGGGATAACTCCATGCAGCTGGCCAATCCAAGAGTCAATGGTGGGAATTTATTTCTTTCATTAAGGTAAATATTGATTCACAGGGCTTCCCAGAAATACAGTGCTAATAACAGGTGGGAATCACTTCCATTGCCACTGAAGATAGAGGCAGGTGATGTGACCTGGAGTGAACAAAGCTGGGAGTTCTGTGCCCTCCAGTGGGGATTAATGCTCAGACTTGATGATCTCAGAGGTCTTTTCAAGCCTAAATGCTTCTGTGACTTTCCTCACTGAACCAGAATTCCTTGTTCAAGATGAGCCAGGTTAGGCATAAAAAGTGCCCTTCTTGTGGCAGAGAAGGCATTAATACTTAGATTGTCTTTTATCCAATCAATGTTTTTGCAATAGGATTGATTTTATAATGAAATGAGACATGAACCAGCATCTCTGCCATTTCACAGGCTGGTGAGATTACATTGCAAAGAGGATAAATGGGAAGCAAATATTGTTGTGTATTGTTGGTGTGTTTCACGAGCTAAACAATGGAAATCTGCACTGGGCAAGACCTGAGCCACCTTCTGTATCCTCACACAGTCTCAAGCCTGGTGCTGCTGGGAGAGCACGGGTGAATTCCCAGCACAGACACGGGCTGGCTCTGGGATTGCAGCCAGCCAGAGCCCCCATTTCCCCTGGTTCCTCTGCTCTCACCCCACACACCTGATCTGGCTTTGCTGTACTTTTGCTGCAGCACAGACTCTGCTGCTGCCTCACATCCCCAGCAGAGCCACTGCTGTCCCCTCAGAGAGCCCACACTGGAATTAATCACACACACCAGCTCTGGAGCTAATGCCAATCTCCTTCAGTGAAAACACATCTTTCCCAACTTCAAAGACAGGAATGAACACTTACATTTCCTTTGTTCCTAAAAGACTCGAATCCTGTCTCATTGAAGGTCTGCTCGTCTCCTGGGTCTTCCCTGCATAGGAGCTCTAGCTGAGAATTAGCAATCAAACCCTTCATTGTCCACCTGAACCTAGGAATGAAAACAAAGGCAAACATATAAGCAAGTCCTTTCATTCTGACTGCCATCTACCATTAATACTTAATATTCCCACATATTCTTTTCATCGGGTGGTTAATATAAAACCTAATGAACCAGAGATGGCATTCCTGCTTTGCTCTGTTTCATATTAAATGTGGAGCAGTAAAAACTGAGAAATGAAAGATAATACCTTTTCAAATAGAAATGGCTTAAAATCCTTTAATATGAATACAGTATCTAAAACACAAAAGTGAGGGCTGTGATCCTAAGCAGGTCTTGGCAGTTTCTGGCCATAGGTTATTAAGCATTATTCAGCTGACCCTAAGGGGAGTTCATCTGGAGACATTAAGGTCAGAGAGTAGAAGCACTTGGACACAGCCAAATGGATTTTACACCTTTGTATCTCTCTGACATTACTGTTTTGCTTCAGCAAACTGCCTAATATCAGATATATCCTACTGGGTACCTTTCTAAATCACTTCAATTTTCTTTGTCCCTGGGCTACAGTTATATGATCAGGAGCCAGAGCTATCACAGGCTATGATATACTATTTTACTTGCTCGTTTGTATTAGAATGAACTTTATTAGCTTTTGGGGCACGTGCCTTTCAGTTTTAAAGATGAAGTACTATGTCAATAGTTTTTATGCAGCATCCAAGAGCACCGAATCATTTGGCCTGCTCTGAGATTATTAAAAGTGTATTATCACTTTTACAGAAAACGTTCTTGTTTTGAAATAACCATCACTCAGAGCAGCCTGTGCTTACCAATACTGTCTCTCTAAAGTGATATTTCACAGCAAAATCAAAATGGGGATTGATGCTCTGTAAGTAATTTCAGATTTGAGAGCATGTGAACCTTATAAACACAAGTGTAGAACTAACAATCAACTCCACACTCCTGTACTTTCATTATCCACTTTCTTCCTTTAGATCTTCCTAATTTGCTATTGTATATTCTTGTAACTGCTAACAATAACCACAGCACTTTCACCATGTAAAAACTGACAATTTGTGCAAGCCTAAATTTGTCATTCTTCTTAAATAGAACTGTCCAGCTAAACAACCCATAAAAAATTACAGAGATTAGTTAGGCTATTGCAGCATCAAAACCAGGAAATCAAAGATGCTTTTTTGTGAGGAAGCTGAGGTCTCAGCTAACATGGAAGAAGCTTTTAGAACACAAATCCAGCCTGTAATCAGATTTTCTCATTTCCTTGCCAGCCTTCCGTAGTTTTGGTTTTGTGGTTCACAGTGGCTGCTTCCATTGTGCTGTGAATGGAAAAGGGACGAGGGATTTGAGCTAAAGGCCAAGGAGTGTGATCTGCCTCCAGCTCCTTCCCTCAGCTGGGCATGGCTAGGCTGGAAGTGTCACAGCTGGCAGATGGTGATTTTGGAGCTGGTTATGCTTAGGTGAAAGAGCACTCCCTTTCTGGTGAGTTCATTCTCTGGCCACGGCAGCTCAAACCCTGCTTCCATCACAGTGTCATCCCTGTAAATCCAGCTTGAACATCCCCAGGTTCAGGGATCACCTTTTGTCTTCAGCTTTGACCAAGACCTCTTGGCACTGCTGTAATCAGCACCCAGAGAGGCAGCCCAGGGGAGGAGGAGGAGTTTCTTGGTCCGTAGGTCAGCTCTCCTGCTTCTCCCCAGCACAAGGTCTCAGTGGCATATTAAGCAGTTATTTACCCTATTCTGACCTCATCGTTCTGCTTCATGAAAGACTGAATTAACACAATAGTGTTGTAGCTGCTGGCCCTGCAGTGCTTACAGGGATGGTGCTGTGATGCTCCTGAAACATCACTGCCTTCCTCAAGTGGCATAAATTACAGAGATACTGGACTTTTTAAAGAGCTTCAAGGACAGAATAGTTCCTTCAGCAGTTTAACAATAAGTATCATTTCATTTAAGTTGCTTCTGAGGATTGGAGCTCTTTCAGAGATGCTAAGTGGAGCAAATAAGGATCTCAAGACTTCAGCATTAACTGATGGGAATAAAGCCAAAGTTTTACATTTGCTTTCACATCCTCTCTTGTGGTATGTTTTAGTTTAAATATTTTGGCTCAGTCTTGAAGCTTCCAATGCATAGGCAGATTGCTATGCCCACATGCAAAAAAAAAAAACCCACCAGAATTGAGATCTTTTTGCTGTTATATTTAGAGTATGTGTTTAATTATTGTGCCTGCACGACGCCATAGAAAATCCTAGTTTGCTTTCACATATTCAACAAAGAACTTTTCAGATGGGTATTTTTAAATTAGATCCACACTAATTACATGTATTATTAAGAACCCAATGCTCCACAGCTATCAGTGGGTTGTATTATTGAACGTTTTCAAATAAACACAGGGAAACAGAACTCAGTTTGAACACATTCCCAACAGAGGCACTCGAGCTTTAATAAAGGTAACCCAATGGTTATAATTAAAAAGCACCTTCGCAGACTTTGAAAAATCCCAGATACTTCACTTTGAAGTATGGTTTTGTAACAAAATTCTCTTTCGCACCACTCCGGGTAACCATAATCTGTACAGTTCCACGACTTCTGTTTATTTAACACACCAAAGCAAGAATTATTTATAAAGTCACAGCTGTTCTTTTTCCTAGCTTTTGTTTCTCACAAGTCTTAAATATTTGTAAAAACAAGAAAAGTAATTAAAGCGTTGATACAGTAAGCAAACGCTTCCCTAATCACGCTGCTTAAATAGGAATCACTTGTTTAAACAGAATTTGCCAAGTATATGTACAGAAATATAATGTCAAGTAGTTACTGCATAGAAAGAAAGCCAACTTGCATTTAAAGAAACAAAATAAACAACGCCAAGCCATCACTGGTATCGCAGGCAGCCACTCCAGCATTAGGAAGTGCCAGCCCCGAGCTGGGTTTGGTGTGTGGCCAGCTCTGTGCAGGAGCTGTGTGCCATCTGCTCCTCTCACAAAGGACACGAGTTTATTCTTGCTGGTGGGAACTGCTGTCCGAGAGCCAACCCTTGGCAGCGCCAGTCCCTACCCTTGAAAAGCTGGCAGAGAGTGCTTTTTAGCCTTTGAGTTCCCTAATAATGATCCCCTCCAGGGTGCAGGTCCCTCATGAGTGCTTCATTTCCCTCTTTATTCTGATTCACCGTCCCGTGCAGACAGGCAGGACACCTGAAGTGCATCAGCCTCCTGTGGATCCCCCCTTACCTGCCAGCCTTCATCGGGGAATAAATCAAACATTTAAACAGCTAAATTTATATCCGGTTTGTAGTTGCAAGCCGAGAGATTGCAAATTGAAACTAAGACACGTGCAAAAAAAGCAAAACCAGCCCGGGGTCTGTGGCAGCGTTCCCTCCTTGCCAGTCCAGCACCTGCAGCTTCCCGGGGACAAGGGCAGCACCCTGCCCTTCGTGGGGGCCCACGCAGTCTGGCTGCTTCCCACCTTCTCCTGGTCCCTGGGAATCAGCTTTTGGACACAAAAGCAAACGTCTGACAGTCGGAGCCAGGTATTGTGGTGGCGGGGATTTTGCAGCCGCGGTCACACGCAGGCACTCGGGGAGTGAGTAATCTAGATAAATGCTAATGAAAGCTCTTGCTGGCACCTTGTGTATTCAAAGGCTATTTCCTATTGTTCCCAGTCAGCTGGCTCGCTGACTTCCCATTCAGCCTGGATTGCTCGGATTCAGCTGGGACCACTCTAACATTGCCATTACACGTGATAGAAAGCCTCCACTGCCGGCCATTTGGTTAAGCTCATTATCTGTGGCCCTGGCGAGCCCACACATGACACGTTGTTAGCACAGATGACAGATCCCATAACGAGCTGCCCGATCCGGACACGCCAAGGGAAGCCTGGGTTTACCTGCCCCAGGTACAGCAGGTGCTGATGAGGGTTCCTGAGAGGCACCAGGCTTCCTTGGCCGGTATTTTATAGAACAAGCCACACAATTAACACCCAGCCCATCCCAGCAGCTCCTCCCTGCCTGGATGGGTCCAGCAGTGAGGAGCACAGAGAGCATCCCTTTGTTCTTGGTATCCCTCTTCCCACCCAACAAAGAGCCCCTAGGAAACAGAGCTGGCCTCCTCAGCCCTTCTGGCATCACTCACCAAACTCGTCTGAAGTCTCACAGGAATTAAAGTGGAAGCTTGTACCAAGTTTGTGCTGAGAACACACAAATTGCAACAGCTTAGGAGGAGCTGACCAAATTTAGCAGATTTCACAGGGACAATGAAAACCATCCCGGTGCCAAACTTCAAATTCTTCCTTCAAAGTATGTTGATACTAAAACCCTCTCAAAGAAAGCATCCAGAATTTCAGAACACAGGCAAACTTTTTTTTTCTCCCTATAATCTTACTCTTGGAAATGACTGAAACTTCAGCTCAAGTGTACTATTAAAGGCAGAAATCAGCAGTGGACAATGCCCAGAACACCAAGTTGACAGCCCAAATGTTTAAAATTTGGCAAAGTGCTGTAAAAACTTGTCTATATTGGCCCAAGGCAGTGCTGCCATTTTTGCCTATGAGATGAATAGGGAGATGCAAGTTATATTTCAACAATGGAAACATCTCCAGTGAGATGGGCACTGGCCTGGCTCCAGGAGCAGCTCACTCACCAGGGTGAGCTCTTTGCTGCTGGGGCCGTGTCAGCTGGAGAATCCCAAACATCACATTTATGGGACCCTCCACTCACACATCAAAACCAGCCTTCTGCTGGGCTTACTCTCCTGGCCTGACTTAGGGATTATCTCCCTGAATCAGATGAAACATTATCTCCTGCAGTCTATCACGTTGCTATAGGGAAATAACAAATAGGTGCGTTTCCGTTGAAACTGGAAATTAAATATCCCGCATGTTTCTGGTTTATTTCTAAGCAGATCCAGCTGCGTGCTAGTCCTAAAAAAACAAATAATTCCTGACTGACCTCAGCCACCTGAACAGAACACTAACATTTGTTTAAATAGCATCTAGTATTTGAGATGAAACTTAATTGCATTTAAAAAGAAAACCAAAATCATGGGCAACATTTTTGGAAGCTTTACCTTAAGTTCCATAATCAAATTACATAACCAAAAAATTATCTGATCAGAGCCATAAACCTTTTTACAATTTCCATAGAGCCTGAGGTTTTTTCATTTAATTCACCTATCATCATCATCATCTTTTTCTGCTTTTAGGGAGCACGAGTTCCCTCATGCAAGAATTTCCCAGTTGCTCAAGATCCACAGTCACTGGCTGTCAACCAGCTTTGGAAAAGCCGCAGTATTGGAGTGGCACATCTGACCAGAGATAGCCTGAATCATTCCTTGAGGGCAGCAGTAACAGCCAGGCTTCCTCTGCCTTGTCCCAACCTTGCAGCAGTTCTCTCAGCAGGGAAAAAGCACAGCCACAGCTCAGGGATGAAGTTCCTGCTTGCTTTCGGGTGTTTGGCAGGGATTTCAGTCACAGGTGGGGTTGGAACCTGTGGGACCTCTGGAGATCATCCAGTGCAACCCCCCTGCCATGGCAGGGTCATCCAGACCAGGTTGCACAGGATGATGTCCAGGTGGGGTTTGAATAACCCCAGAAAGGAGACTCCACAACGTCTCTGCACAGCTGTTCCAGGGCTCTGCCACTCTCACAATAAAGAAGTTTTTTCCCATATTCAGATAGAACTTCCTGTGTTTCAATTTGTGACCATTGTCCCTTGTCCTGTGGCTGGACACCACTGAAATGAGGTCTCCTTTCTTTCTGTTCTTTGTTTCTTTCTGTAGGCAGGCAAATTTTGCCACCTAAAAAAAAAACCTCAGAGTCAAGGGACCCCTCCTTGTCAGTCTCTATTTACTAAAGTTGTGCTAAAGCACAAATTGCATGGCAGTAACTCAACATTTTAATGCAAATTGTGAATCGGTGCCATTGTAGCAAGAGCTGAGTATCCCACAGGATCCCTGCAGCAAACACCTGTGTACAGAGTTTGGACAGAAAAAATGGTCCTTGCACAACACTGCCCTTGTCATCCACAGGAACTGGCTGAGCAAATAGTCCAAACCAGGGCACAGGATCCATCCAGGCTCTCCACGCTGTGCCTGTGGCAATGGCACCCTTGCTCTCACTCCTGGCTGCTCTGTCATCTCCTCTTCCTTATGGCAGAATGAATTGCAGTGAGGTTATAAAAATGCACCCCCTTCTGAATGCTTAAACAACTGGGAAAATTATGGTCAATCCACACTCCCAACACAAGGTAATGCTTCCCACAGACTGGAAAATATCCATAAAGCCCATGACTTATGAGTGCTTTTCTAGCTCATTGGGCAGTTCACTGCTGTCTTATCCTTTCCATCTGTGGTACAGGTTTAATGCAGATCTATGCACTCAAATGCTGAGCACTCATAAATGCCATACTGATTTTATTGTACATATTTTTATAATCTCATAAAGTTTATATTTTTAATATCACAGATAATATGTGAACCTGCCATTTACACCACTCAAATACACAATGGGAGTTAGTCCCATAAATGACCATTTTTCACTTGGAATACATATTAATTTAAAGCTACGTATTAATCTAAAGCTAATCTATATTAATACAAGACACTCTTTTTTACTAGGGTGGGTTTTTTTCCCTAAATCCACATACATTCACATATACCTTCTTTGCTTTGCAGCCAGGTCCTGAGGCTGTGGAGGCTTTCAGGGACAGAGATGCCTTTCCCTGTTGTGCTTGTTAAGCACCCAATTCAGTCAGCTCCTGCTGTAAAACTGAGGCTCTCAGATAGCACCACAGTCCAGGAGGGAAATAAATGCTGCTGAGCATATTCCACTTCACCATGGCTGAGTTCTGTACCGTGACATTTCATCTCATCGTGCCTTACGTTCAAACCCCTCTTCCAGCCTGCTGAAAATGTGGGAAGAATTATCCTGAGGGACCGCAGTAAAACGCGGTCGTGTTTATTTGTAATTGCTACAAAATGGTTTACAAAATTGTTAGTGTCCTTTATTATGCCTGCTACTGAAGCGCTCGCCTGTTAATTAGAGAAATTTCAGCTGTCATAGCTGGCAATTATAGCTTGTGTATCACTGTCTGCTATGAATAGTCAATGAGAGCTGATTAATATGCATGAGTGGCGGTATATAGCCGTGCCTGGGCGCCGGCAGAGGCAGAAGGGAGGGAGCTGCGAGCGCTGAGTGCCGGGGACGGGCAGAGCTCGGCGGCTCCCGGTGCGGGCTGCAGCCGCCTCACCTGCGGGTCCCAGCCCTACCTGGATGCGCGCTGGCCGCCGGCATCGCTCTGGCTGCTCGGGGCAATAAGGAAGATCCCTTCTGCCGCTTGAATTTAAACATGGGATGCAGTTTGTGCACTCTACAGAAGCCAGAAGAGCAGTACAAGTTACTGTACGAAGTTTGTCAGGTAAAGGGTTAGATTTCGTTTCTGAAGGGGGATGTTCTCTTTTAGGCTTGTGGTCACTGTTAAGGGCAGGGAAGCTGGAGTGCCAGGAACTGGAAGTGAAAGGGGGTTTTTGCCTCGTTTGAAGTCTGTGTGATAATGATTCTGTTTTCAGGCTGTACCTTCCCATTCCCATGTGCAGAATGTCAGGTATTTATATGTAGCTACATTATGCATCAAACTTCTCACAAAACTTTCATCACAAGATAAGACTGTGTTCATTTCTGCAGTGTCTATTAGGTAAAATTTCCTGTCAAGGATCATGGGTTGGTCACACACTCCTTCCACAAGTGGAAAAGATGCACGAGGAAGGTTTTGTACCTGTTTACAAGCAGCCACAGCTGCTTGTTTGTGTGCAGTGCATTCACTGGTGCTCAGTCTGCTCTCTCAGTGCCTCTCACTGTGAGTTTGTACCTACTTGTTGTAGCTTTTGCACCTTGGTGTTTAAAAATACCAACTAACAGATAGATTTGACAGCAGATTAAAACTACTACCCTACAGATCTTTAGGTGCCAAATTACTCATATGAAGCTTCTGAGAAGTTTTCTGTGAATGTGAATTAACACATCAACGTCTATTACAGAGATTTTATTTTCTGTTTCTGCTTTTCCTTCTGCCTGCCTTGGAAATTCCTTACTCTGTCACACCTGCAGTACAATTTGGACTGAGGCAGTGGGATGGAACCCTGCAAAGTGATGGCCAGGTGTTTCAGGATGTATTCCTGCAGATCTCTCTGGAAACACTCACAGGCATATACACTCATAATAAACACTGAAAAGGTGAATTGATTTGTCTGTACACTGTGGATGGACAGACACCACCCAGATCCTTCAGGCTGTACTTTCCCCCCCCCCCTTGCCATTCCTGAGGTGCTTTAGGGTAAGTGACAATCGCTGGGTGACATTCCCAGCGCTGCTCCGAGCTGCCGGCAGAGGGAATTGCTCAGCAATCCCCTGTCCTGCTGCCTTCCCACCTGCAGCTGATCCCAGATACTGATGCCACTGACAACAAAGTGAATAAAAGATGTGGTCTGTATGTTATGCTGGTAGGGAAGTGATTAAATTTTAACCACGTAGTTGTGATCTAATTCTCACTCGCTCACCCAAAGGACGCTGACGCTTTGCAGAATAAAAAAAAACCTGTGGGAGCAAATGGAAAGACATGTTGACTGTCATTTCTATTTATACCAGCACACTTCCACTTGCTAAGCTGCTGTGCATGTGATGGGGGGAGGAATTTTGGAGGGAGGCAGTCAGATTTTTCAGACAGTGTTCTGAAGTGAGAAGCAGATGCTGCCTGCAGCAGCACACCTGGGGCCAGGTGTGGTTTGTGTGAATGCTCTGCTCAGATACAGCAGGGGCTGGGGGAACTTCCTTGTCCTGCCAAGTTTTTGTGCAGTCTGGGTTTGGGGACTATCAGGGAGTCACATTCAGGAGTGCAACAACCAGGACAGACTGAGACAGCACCCGATCATGAAGGCTGTGATTGCTCAGGAAGCTTGCTCCATTTTTGTCGTGAAGGGAAGGTGGCAGAGAACCTTTGCAGTTTACTGACATCTCCCAACAGATGCAGGACAACATTCTTTAAATACATGTCCTGAAATCAGTCCCAGGGACAGTTCCTGCTGATATCTGAGATGACTGAACTATCCAGTGCTGGCTGCAGGTGCAGAACCCTGGCAGGAGTTTGGGTTTAGAAATCAACCTGCAAAGTGCTGCAGCCTGGTTTCAGCAATGTGTGAGTGCCCAGTGCTCCTCATTAAGTATGGAAATCTTTTGGGAAACGCTGTTGGAATACCCTCAGTTTCCACAGAAGTGAAAAGTGCATGTAATCCTGTAAAACTGGGATTTCTAACAGCGAATTTAAGACTGTAATCCTTGATTGTTCTAGAATATAAATAACTCTGCAAAATTATTTTAACAGGGGTCTACTTTGGTTTCTCTCTTTCGCAAGATAGGAGGGAGGGAATTCTGTAGCTTATGGAGCACATCCAGATAATTATATGTCACTACAACTATAAAAGTATGTCCTAATGTAACCTACACACAAGAGCAATCACTTAAAATTTAATGGTGAGGGAGATGAAGGATCACTGTCATTTAAAATTACAGAATATAGAAGATAAAAGTTTCAAAATCTGCCAAGAGTAGAAAATGTCTCTTTACAGTGGTTTTGTGTCATCCATGTAACCCTAATATCATGTGATAAGAAGGCATTGCTATTTAGGAAGTCTGAGTTCGACAAAATTTGCATAACTTGGTTTTAGGGAATATTGAGCATCGTTACAAATAAATCCCCTTAACGTTATTTTATAAGAGTTCATGACGCCAAGATGTAGGAATTCAGAAAACACTTGAAGGAATTAATAATAGCACATAACTGCACTTTCTCTCTTAGGCCAAGAGCTTTAGTGTGGCTGGGAAATTAATGCTTCAATAAATTACGATTCCAGAAGGTCCAGTACGACTGGCTCTGTAAGTCCTCTAACAGTGAGCACAAAGAGGATCAAATATACCAGGGCTCAGGCTTTATCCCTTCCTCATCCATAGATAATTCAAAGAGATCCTCTTCATTAAGGGCTTTGGCACATTGCCTACAATTTCTTTTTGGGCCGCTGTGAGCTTAATGATGCAGAACAATGGTCTTCCCTCTTGTTGAGCACTTACCTTATTGTACCTTTAATCACATAATAAAAACCAAATTAAGACACCTCGTCATTAGAGGCTGTTGTAGCTGTGCATATCAATGCTTTGTGCTGCAAATACAAAGAGGGCTGGGGCAGCTTGGAGCCTTGATGCAGAGCAGGGTCACCACTGATGAGGGTGGCAGCAGTGGGGTGCATATCCCACCTTAGATGTACCCCAAGCTTCACTTCCCAGCTGAATACAGCATAGGAAACGAAGTAATATATGATTACTATTAGATTTTTGGGTGTCTGGTTAAATGGAAATCTTCTTCAGAAGATACTAAAAGTTATGAAAATGGAGGGAGAAGGGGAAAGAAAGAAAACCAGAAAATTGGGCTGGTGTTTAACACCAGGTTTCTGATGTGATTTTCTCAATGAAATCAACTCCTACATAAACAATAACAGAAGTAAGGGCCTTTCCCTTTGTATGATAATCACTGAGGGACCAAAAAGTCAACTCCATTGGAGGAAACTTACTGAAGAGTGAGTCACCTGAGATAAAGCTTTTGAGTTTGTAAAATGAAGTAAAATAGGATTAAGCCTGCAATTTAAGGGACTTTCTCGGGACCTGTTTCACACTAAGCACACGCTGCCCACAGTTTGGGAGGCAAACACACGGAAAAATCATTTCCTGAATGGTCACAGCATTTTGTAGAATCCTCACAACATCACAGAATGGTTTGAGTTGGAAAGGACCCTAAAGATCTTGTAGGGATTCCAACCCTACTGCTGTGGGCAGGGGCACCTTCCACTGGAAAGATTTCCAAGGATGTCAATATAAGATTTTAAATCACAGATGACTAAACTTTGCACGGGCAATGCTCAAAACTGTTCCCTGAGATTTAAGATGATGGAGTTCCCCCAGTGCTCGCAGTGGGAAGGTAGCATAACAACAGCCCATCCAAACTGGCACTTGAGGCTGAGAAACCCTGAGAGAGCACAGAGCTCAGCCCCTTCCTCCAGGCTGTCCCTCCAGGGTAAGGACAGGCTGGCAGGAACAGGCTCATGTTGCCACTGCCCTTGGTTCAGCTGGGCCGAGGTCAGAAGATTCTGCTCCCTGATTGTTGAGCTGGCACCCCTCACAAATACTAAAGTTCATATATAAATAAACAGCTGTTGCCATGATCTTTCAGCATGTTGGAAACTTGAAAGGCCTCACTCTCACATGCTCCTGGCCTGGCACGTCCCTGAGACACAGAAAAATGACAGTGTTGGTAAAAAAAACAACAGTGGGCGAGCTGGATTTGTGTTTTAAACTAGACCAAGGTTATATAAGCACCAAGGTCTGATACAAATTCTGTGCTAATGAGAGGTCAGCAGTGATGAGGAACAAGCCAGCACTGTTTTCCATTGGCAGCTTCCAGTGGCATCACTTGCAGGGGACTGTTCTCCAGCAGAACTCCCACACAAACCCTCTGCACTGAGCTAATCACCAGTGCAGGCCCCTTTGCCATCAGAATTCCATTTGCACGTTCAGACTTGAGAAAATGAGACCAAAGTAATCAATCAGTAAGAAAGCCTAATTCAAGGAAACAGTCTAACTGGACTTAAACCTACTGAGCAATGATGTTATCCCAAAGCAGGGCCAAAGTGAAGCTTGCCAAAATAAACATTCAGCTCAGAAAAAAAAAAAAAAATCTAATCAAAACTGTAAGATTTGGAAAACAGAAATAATTGCCTCTGTACATATGCTTTTCACACCCTCAAATTTAATTGGGCAGCCAGAGAATTAGTTGCTCCACATTTCAGTAGTTTTCCATGTTAAGACCAAAGTGGTGATGCCAATTATAGGAAACTGCTCTACTTGAAATACAGTGTATGGCTTCAAGTGCTCTGTATGTGCAGCCTGTGCTGCAGCTGAAATTAAGACTAGCACTGAAGTTCAATTCTGTCACTTCAGTACCATTAAACTTGACCTCAATAACAGTTGTGAACCTATCACACTTACTTCAAAGTAGGCATGTGTTTGCTTAAACAAGATGTTAATTCCAAGGGCTTTGTTCTAGAGGGGTTTTCTATTGCAGAATTAGTTCAACTGTAGAAAAATTCTGCTTGACAGACTGGAGACTCATAATCTTCAGAAAACTGCCCTTTAATGATCGTGGCGCCTGTCTGTGGCTCACAAGTCCCCTTTCCTAATTAGACATTTACCAGAAACAGGCAATTGAAATTTTCCTCTTCACTTGATGATGAATAATGCAGTGCCTCTGTTAGGTTTTCTCTGGAAGGTATTCGTTATTGTGAAGTTAGAGGAATATTTTGGCCATTAAAGGAACACAAGCAAGATCTGATACGAAATAAACAAATTCCTAATGGTCACCTGTGATATAAATGCATAATTTGACCTTCTCTGCACATGAAACGTCTCACTGCTGCATAATCTTTCTAAAATCTACAGTGCCTTTCATCTTTACAGTGGGCAGATAAAATGCTCAGCCATAGCATAGATTTATCAGGATTTTTTTTTAATGATGAATGATTGAAGGGATGAGTTTTGTGATGCTTTACACTTATACATCTGTTTAATGCTATGAAACAGGTGGCAAGAAGTCACAAGGGAGAAGGCACCAGGGACAATCACTCTGTGCTTTACTGTCACATGTCAGACATGGGCCGGGAAAAAGGGAAACATATGGAGTAATGAAAAAGTGCAGATTCAATAAATGTGTTTTGTTGTGCTCATTAATAATGGAACAAAAGGTCAGGCTTCATTTTCAGTGAGACAGGACAACTCTACAGTCACACGAACGCTGGGGTTGGTCCTTGCAGAGATTTGGTGGGTAAAGGGAAGCAGATCCAAGTGGCCCTCTGAAACTTGGTCTCAAGTCAGGGATTTGACAGGAGAGGGGCAGAATATAAATAAAATCAAATATAATTACAACACTCATTACTTTAAGAAGTGACAACTGAAGAAAAACTTTCTATTAACAGAGAATATTTTTAGGCAAAAAGCCAGATGCCACCATCCAAAATACAAATGGTCAGAATCATGGCAGTGTTTTGTTCCTTGTGTTCTATACAGGGATAATCCTGGGTAAGGGCACGGAGGTCATTGGACACTGGCATAGGAACTGGGCACCAATATATCAAAATTACCCCAAATAATAACAAAAACTGCAAAGGGAAGTGCAACAAGAGCAGTTTTTGCAGCTTCAAACCAATACCCTGTACATTCCTGCAAAGTGGAAACTGAGCATCATTTTAGAGAAAGCAATCATTCATATGTTGGAAGATCACAGCTGATAGGAATTTTTAAATTTGGCAGAGGTGCTTCAGAGTGCAGCAGAAGCTCTTGTATCTGACCTGATGCATCTGAGTAACTGCCACCAGTTTTAGCCACAAGCAAGGGAAAACAAAGGTGTTTTTAACAATGTCACACCATGAGAACTCATGGCCATGGACTGGAAAGGGTGGAGGGAGGTGGTGGTGGGACTCCTACCTACACAACCCCTTCTGAGATTTGTTCTCTTCAGCTCTGCTTGTGGAAGGTCCAAGGTGACAAAGCTCCTGAAGCAGCAGGGCCTCCCACTGAGAAACCCACTGGGATCTGTCACTGGGTTCCACTCAGCAGCACTGGGTGTCCTTTCCATCTTTTCTTGGACCCAGCTTTAATAACCCTCAATAACCCAGCTGATCCTCAGAGCTGTCCAAAATTGCACTTTCCCTGTCCTGCATCCCTGAGGCATTGGTGAAAGAAGGGAGGGAGTGGAAAGATGGACTTAAAAACTACAAACAATCAACAGCAGTGTGAAAATGGGATGCTGGGAATTAGAATGATCTTAAACACATTGTCTGGGAGGTGGGATTTGAGGTTTCAGTTGTACTGTGCCCTCCTGTGACCTCAAGCAGATTTCTCACTTGTTCTGTGTTTCATCTTCTCATCTGTATGAAATTCCTTTTGTCTGTTTGCTTGGGGCAGCTCTCCAGAGGCAGCCCTGGCTTTTGCTGTGTGCCTGCATAGTCTGATATGTTGCTAAAATGATATCAGAATTAGATATCAGATACCAGAAACTTGTACTGCTCTGATTTTAATTGAGGTGTGGTGTTAAATATTGCCTTACCAAACTGTAGGTGCTGGAAGTCCATAGCAGGGAAAGTTCCCTCCAAATCTTAATCTTTGACCATTCCCCTTTTTCTGTGGGAGAAAGGTGCTGCCCTACAGGGACCTTTGGTCCGATTCAGTACAAGAACTGGTTTCTTATGCTACTCAAATTCAGCTTGAATCTACGTAACGTTGCACTCTGAACCAAACAGGTCAATCTTTCTTATGCTGTTTACTCTCACTGTGGGTTATTTTTAACATAAAAATAGAACACACAGCTTTTTAAAAGTTGTCAGTCATAAAAATCTGTAATTTTCTGCAGTAGATGAACACTTAGACACAGGTTTTTGCCTCTTGGGAAAGGCACAGGAGCATTTCCCAAGGAGCCACACTGGAGGTGCAGTGCTAGAGATGGACAAAGCAGGGGATGTGAGAAAACGGGTGATTACACTTGCTGAATCCCAGTCATTAGTAATTCATGATTATTTATGGCTCATTTGTACCTCACTCAGAGATCCCATTGATTGGCCCCCTCTGGGCCACGCTGCAGAAATGGCAGAGAGAGGCTTTAAAGGGGAGACCTGTAAACTTCTGGCTGGGCTTTAGATGGGCCTGGGGTATTAAGCCATAAAAAGATACACAAAACATCACTTAAAAAAAAAAAAAAATAAGGAACAGCATTTCTGCCATGGTATAAAGTAATTTAACGTGATTAATGCATATTTTGAGAAAAAAAAGGGCTCAGAGTAAACTTTGCTTCTGGTGAAAATCCAAGAGTCTCAGAACATTGCTCTGTTTTCATTGAAGCAAATGATAAAATTCCCTGTGGTTTTATTTTGGGTTGTGATCCACGGGAGCAGAGCCTGAGAACCCAACCAAGAGCATCTTTAGTATGCTACAGACAGTCCTGGCACTGCCTTGTTAATACGTAAATGTGCTAATTACTAGCAAAATAAAAATTCCTTTATTTCCAGGGTCTTTCTCCCAAGATTTTCCATTTGCAAGTTAACGGCTTGGAGAACAAATGTATTCTATGCTCTTAAGGAAAAGAATTTTTCCTTGGTCTGAACTGTTTTGTCATGGATGGCTCACAAGGCAGAAGGGAAATGCACACACATGGAAACAGTCTATTACTAAACAATATAACTCTGGTGTTTTGAAAAAGAGAGAGACTGTACATATGAGGGAAATAAAAGAGGGATTAGATGGAGCTGCAAGAAGAATTAACCTATATTTTGAACCTCTTTTCTCCAGTTCCTGAGGAAAAGGGGGGTTATAAAATAGGCTTTTTGCTGCTCTTGCTTCCATAAAAATCTTTAAAGTTGTGCTGCTTTTTCTTAGTATGCAGACTCCTTAAGAACTTGCTAAAGAGGTGAATCAGACCATAAAGAGCATTTGAAATGCAGCACAGACGTCTGTAGTCTAACAGAACTAGCATTTTTATAGTGCACTTCCCAAGGATTTGCATGAATTTCTACAAAGAAAAGCTGCTTACTCATTCTTAGGCAAAAAAGTTTTTTTTTTTCTCTATGACATTTGTGAGGCATAGAAGAGCCAACAAGCTGCACAATGCATACAAATGTTTATCATTCGTGGCCTTACACCCACAGAAATCAGTCTAAATTAATGGGAAATAATAGTTTTCTTTTACTGAAACCTGTCTGGTTTCTCCTGTGTGCCCCCAACATCCAGAAAATAATGTTAGACACTACTGAAAATACAAAATAATTATAACTCAACTGTTCTGCATGGGAACTTTCTCAGCCTTTCAGTAACTACTTCCACCAGTGCCCAGAGTCCTTTCATCTGTATTATTGCAGCTGATGTTTGCTCATGCCTGAGTGCTGACCTCCTCCATTCCCTGAGCATCCTCTCCACTTTCTCTTCTGCCAGCCCTTTCCTGTCACAGCCCTGTCCCACTGTCCCCTCCCAGGGGCTCCTGTGTGTGCTCCTGCTGTGGCTGCAAGTGGGAAACTGGGAATCAGCTCCAGGAATATCCTTCTCCTGTAGAGAGCCCAGGTGTGTTCATTCTGCTCTCACAGGAAAAGAGAAACCACCACTACTGGGGTTTCTGTGAGCACTGTAGCAGAAGGAAAAGAAAATCAGATTTGGTGGCAACCAGGAGGAAATTTTGTCCACTTGTAGACAAGTGACACATTTTGATACACCTGAAAGGCTCTAATTTATGTCTGCCATTAAAAAGTGGCAATTAATTAGTCTGCCCTACTCACCCAGAGAAATAAAGCATGTAAATCACTTACCTTGCTCAATAATTAAAGAGCAGCCAATGATAAAACGATATTTATGCAATAACACAACCATGTACTCTCCTGCCTCATACCTCAGACAAAAATAAGAATGTGTTTTCTAGGAAGAGAGAACAAATCTGCCATGCCAGCCTTGGCTGCAAACTCCCACTGCCTTGCACAGGAGGCCCAGCCTTGTGCTCACAGTGTGAAGGCTGCCAGGCTCCAGCCTCTGGCCCCTGTGCCAATTCTGACCTCAGGAAATGAGCATCTGAACAGTGGCACTTGGCTCAGGAATTGCTGGAGGATCCCAAACCTCTCAGTAGAATGATTGTTAAAGTCAAAGCACCCATATAAAGTATAAAAACTTGGGAAGATCTGTCCTTGCAAAAGATATTTCACTGTGACATACCCAGAGTCAATAGAAGGAGGAGATTTCAACAGGAGGCCATTGGATGTCCAGATCCCTTACACACTCACAGCACTGGAAAACTGTATGGAAAGCCATGTCCTAGTGAGGAAAAGCAAATTCTTCATGAGCCTGAAGAGAAAGGAGGGGTTTTCCTGCTTTTTTTTAACCTTTTCTCCTTGTTGAGAACATCACTGATCACAAATCATCACTGATTAATCTGTTCTTTCTGCTTAATGTGTAACTGCCAATTGAGAGAGATTTGAGAACAGACTCAGGAAGGCACTTGGGTCTTCCCAACCCTACAGCCCCCAAGATCTCACTGTCTGTTTTTACTCTTTTATCTCCAAAGTAGCACAAAAACTGTTCCAGCTTTTTTCATGGCTGTTAGGAGTTTAGATCTCAAACTGTACCCCCATATTTCTTGCATTCACACCTCCTAAGCTGTCATGGGATGTTCCTCAGCAATTCCACCTGATGTTTAGGCTTCCTCAGTGATGTTCTGCTGCTTCCATTTGGGGCCAGATACAACATATTGGGGGGATTTTCTTCCATTCTTTTCATTAATTCCTGTTTATTTTTCTGGCCGTTTACTCCTTGGAAATGGAAATTAATGAGAGCTCCATGACCAAAAGGAGACTCTAAGACATCATTTCCATCTATTTGTTTGCTGGGATCAAACAAATGTTGGATCTGTGCCATGGCCTCCCCCATTCTGCCTCTGGGCATCATCTCTCTTTTTCTCAATTACAAATATACATCACTTCTACCTTAATTGACCATGGCAGCATTTTGCTTTCCATTATCTCAGTTTGGCCATGGAATGCTGGTGGCACACTCAGCTTCATAACTTTTTGATTTGCTGTAAATGTCCTCTCTCAGTCAGAGCCTGAACTGAGGCATTGCAAAAGCAAAGCACCCCCTGACTCCAGCGAGCATCAAATCAAGCTCAAGTGACTCTTTTATTTTCATTCCAAGTATTAAAACCTCCAGGAGACTCAGACCCCCCAGACAGGATTATGCCATCTTTATCTATAGATTTCTTGCTGCCTCTATAGATTTCTTGGTCCTCTCTCCAGCCTGCTTTAGTGCAGAAGAACATTCAGTAGTACTATAAAATAAAATACTAGAAATGCTATTTTATTTCGTAAGCATTGCATAGCTTCTATTAAAAAAAAAAAATACAAATTCAAGCATCCCTTATTTACTGTCTGGTCTTAATTCAGAGTATTTGTGTCTCTGCCTTATGCAGTGGCTAAACCCACTATATCTGGCTGCACCACAAATTCCATCCAAGTCCATTCAGCCCAGTTTAACTCCAGTCACTGCACTTTATCTACAGCTCTCTCCATATTCAGTATCTTTTCAATGCTAAGAAGGTCCAAAAGCTAAGCATTTCACCCTTTCAGACAAGTTAATTTATCCATCTTTTGTGCCATGAAAGATCCCATTGTCTCTGTCACATGGCATGTTCCTCAGAAATTATGCATATTTGTCATTTTTGGCAGTCTTCTGAAGCATTCGTGTGCATGGATTTTTTTGTTTCCTCTGTGTTATTTCAGATGTAACTGTTTATAAGGAAAAAAATTGCTGAGCACAATTCAGCAGCATTAGAAATAAAGTCTATGAATATAAAGCCCCCCTTTTTTGTTAACAAAGCAAAGCTGTACAGATTTATTTATTATGTTTTTATTGGCTTTTAAGCACTAGGAATAATTATTTGTCAGTTGTGACAAATTTTCCAGATAGAAACTAACCATGTTAGTATCACCTATTTGCTAGACTCAGGATTAGGCACAAGTACTGACTCTGCACAGAAATCAGGCCATTGAGATCATCCCAGTATATTTCTCTTCTGCATCATTTTTGTGCTTCTAAAAATAAAATACCAATACCTGCTACTTTTTCTAGACTAAAAAGCAATTTATCTCTGTTATGCATAAGCAGACTTGGGAATTACTGCTTTTTATTATCCAAATATTTAGCACTGCCATCCTCATTTCCCTTTAATGGAAAATGATATTATTGGTGCTCAGAATGGGAAATGCTTAAAAAAAAGTTATTAAAAACTATTCACTGCTCAGTATTTACCACATATTATAACACTTATTAGAGGTTTTTTTAGGAACCAGATTCAAAAATGTAATTCCCTGCTGTAAAGCACTTTAAAGCATATTTTTGCATCACTGCATATTCTTTCATCATTTGTTAGTGCAGTTCTGAGCACATCTCATAGATCAGCATCCAGCACAGTGGCCAAGGCTGCTGCTCAGGACAGGAACCTGCAGAGCTGAAAGGATTCCACCCAGCTGGGCTTTAGGAATCAGCCTCTTGTAAGGGATCCACAGACTGACCCCAAAACCATTCATCACGTGAGCAGCTGCTGTCCAGAGCACTGTTTGCCTAATATGATGTGGGTGCTGCCACAGTTCATAGAAATATTAACTTCTAAAGACAAAGTCCCCAGCCATATCTTTGAAGTGGGTTAAGATACCCATAATAACAGCAGAACAGTGACTTATGCTTTCAATTCTCTGTAATCATTGCCATCTTCTCAAACCCATGCTTTAAAGTTGTACACACATCAAATGTAGTTCTGCTTGTAGAGTTATCAACTTACCAACTAAAAACTGAATGCCAGAAAGTCACAAACCTTTTCTACACAAGGTCCCTCTGCAGCAGGAGAGGGTTTAGATTAGAATTTAGCTGCCTCATCGCCCCAGTTCTAAAATCTGGTCCCATGTCCTTCTTCCTGGCTGCACCTTCTCTTTTTCATGGCATTATCAACTTGCAGACAACATAGTCAGGAAACTTGGAAATAATTCCTGTAGTAACAATTTATGACACAGTCCAGCTCCTGCCTGTTCCCTGCATGACATCAACCTGTCCTTGAAGTTATGATCATTTATGTAACAGTTGCATAGGAGAGCACAAAGAGGATGCCAGTCCATGAATTTGCAGAAATAAAAGTGTTCTAAGGAACCTAAATTAAAATACAGGCCTGTACTAAACTGTCTGTAATCCAGCATTCATTACAGCATTTGAGAATGAACTGGAAATCTGTCCTTTGCAGGATTTTACCAGGTTTTCCTATAAAGATGGAGAAAGGACCTCACATAAATAGTTTCCTGCTCAAGAGTTATTCTAAGCACATTTCTGAAAAACCTTATACACTGCAATTTAGATTCTTTTATTTTGATTGCTTGTTGGGTTTAGTTGTACAAAAAAAAAAAAAATAGGATGCACACAGTAAAATGTGCATCACTTAATTTGCAGCAAATAATAAAACTCAAACCATAATCAGCATTTCCTTTTTCCAGAGAAAACATTACGCTGAACCTAATTTTACAGCTGTACAAACTGTTTTAAAGTAATCTGCTCAATTGGGCGAGTTAATGATACTTAATTTGACCAGGCCAAACTTCACACGCTGTGCATTTCTGGGAGCAGTCGTGTGCAGTGCCAGTGTTTGTGTGATGTAAATGTCATGCTAACACCTTCCCCTCTCAGCTGGCTTCACAAAAATCCCGGTGTCATCACCTCTCTAAGGTAAACCCAAGATGACAGCGGAAAAAGTGTTATGTGCACAAGGTAATTCAGCAGGAATTTAACCTTTTCAATCCGTTCTGCACTCCGAGTTAACCCTCTTTGCATCAGCCAGCTTTTTGCCCTGGGCAATATGTTAAGTGTGGGCTGAATTCAGTTACTGTGCTGAGTAATGTTCTCACTCCGGTGCCCCACTTATTTTAATGTGGCTAAAGGTGGCATTACAGGGTGTACTTAGTGCTGTGTGTGAATTCTCTTCTCAGCCCCCCCAGTTCCATGGCCCGGCACGACTGGTGTTATTTCTATCCACTACCCTAAAATCGAGGTTTTTTATTGCAGTGACTGAGTACCACCATCCTGTTTCATCTGAAAAAATGTTTATCAGACACAAACACGTCGTTTTGTAGTTTCGTTTTTGTTCAGCAAAAAGGTGAAGAGTCTAAAGAGCAAAACTGAAAAAACGATGGGAGAATCGATAACTTGTTGTGTTTGAACAAGGGCTGAGGGATTTCTAATCTGCAAGAAACAAATGGGATGCTGATTTGTACTTCACCTCAAAGAGCGAGCCCAGTAGAATCTATCAAAATAAGAAGCAGGGCAGAAGGTTTGTAAAGTTACTGCAGCAGAAGGGGAGAATGAGAGGTGCACAGGACTGCGGGGAGGGCTCCCGGCAATGGCTGCTCGTACCTCAGCGTGGCTGGAAGCTGAGGCTGGCTCCCTGACGGCTCTGCTGCTTTCTCCCCGCAGGTCAATGGCAAGGATTTATCCAAGGCCACCCACGAGCAGGCGGTGGAGGCCTTCAAAACAGCCAAGGAGCCCATCGTGGTGCAGGTGCTGAGGCGGGCCCCGCGCGCCAAGGCCTTCGCGGCCGCCCCCGAGCCGCAGCTGGTGGATGTGGGCACCCAGACCGACATCACCTTCCAGCACATCATGGCCCTCAGCAAGATGGGCCCATCCACCCCGCCCGTCCCCGTGCTGGACCCCTACCTCCTGCCTGAAGAGTAAGCAATGCTTTCTTGAGACCCAAAAACCCTTACATTCAATAACGAGGCACGTTAGGAGTTCCCACCCTCACCTCGCTTGCTGGTAAACGTGTACTCCCAGAAGCAGCCAGGATTCATCCGCCACTGAGCCATAACTCACAGTATTTTCATTTTTCCTACGCATTAGCGGGACATTACTCATATGAGTAATGCCACTGAGTCACAACATGGCCTCATAAAGCTCATTTTTTTTTGCTGGCGTTTGATGGATAAAGTTATTGCATTTTGTAATTCCCCTCGCTGCCTCTTTGGGTTGCTTGTGTTTTAACTTTATTTTTTATGGCCGCCATAAATTGTGTAATGCTAAGAGCTGCTACATTCTGCTCCAGTGTATTAATTACTTTATTATAACCCTGCAGCGCTGTTACTCGAATAAGTTATTTTCTGGGCCTAAAATTACTTACCAGTGTTGCCGTGGATGTTTTAGAGTCGAATTTTAATTATTGTTAATGGTAATTTGATGCTTTTGTACTTACAAATACAAATGATAATTATCTCCTGGCACACACACACACCCCCACCCTCACATGCTGCTGGAGAGCAGAACAGCTCCCCAAGGAGCCCCTGCAGATTGCCTCTCATCCTGCCATGCATCTCCACAGGGAACAGGGAGTGGGGAGGATTCTGACCCTCTCCCTTGCTCTGTGTGTGAGAGGCTGACCTGGCAAAGCCACAGCAATTCCTGGTTTTGGGGTGATGCTGCACACGGTGAGAGGCAGGACAGGTGTGCACACACCCCCCCCCCCAGTGCACACATCCCTGGGAAACAGGGTCAGTGCAAGCAGGCACTGACCCTGCACTGCTCCTGAGCCACTGTCACAGCACATTAACTGTCACACATTGAGCCAGGACCCTTCTGTGTGCCCTGCCTGTTCCCCTCTCTCTGCTGATGCTTGAAGAATGGCTCCAGTGGATATTCCAGCACGGCCACCTATTCCCAGCCCATTGAAAATTCAAGCACAGCAGCACGATTTAGTGGAAATGCTTGACTAAAGGCTGGAGCTTTAGAGCTTGCAGTGAACGAACAGCAGGTCTTGGAGCCTGTGGAAAGGACGTGATTGTTCCTAGAGCCCCGACACTGCACATTCCCAGCTTCATCTGCAGGAGGGGATTTCAGTACCTCTGACTTGCCAACTGCTAAACCAGTTACACTAGGAAAATAGCAAAGATGAATTCCTGAAGAATCATTTAGGAAAAAAATTCTCTGCTGTGAGGGTGGTGAGGCACAGGTTGCCCAGAGAAGCTGTGGCTGCCCCATCCCTGGAAGTGTCCAAGGCCAGGCTGGAGCCACCTGGTCTAATGGAAGGTGTCCCTGCCCATGCTGGGGGTAGAATGAGATTTTCCTTCAGGTGCCTTCCACCCCAAGCTATTCCACGATTCTCTCATTCTATGATTTAGGTTGCAACATACCTGCATTATTTCAGCTCAGCCCTGTCAACTTCATATTGTTCCTCAATCATTGGACAGATCCCAGCTGCTGCATCACCAGCCCCTTCCTCTGGGCTGGAGGTGATGGTGTTCCCTCCCATGTGAGGGCCCACACTCAGCTCTCTGGGTGTGCTGTCACCCTGCATGTGCAAGCAAACAGAAACATTTCTTCCCTAGTTTCCTCCCACTTCTCCCAATCCCATTCAGATTAATCTTGCCTTGCCTCTAACAAGTCGACTATCCCAGCCAATTAGCAGATGCTGTTACATAAATAGCCTCAGACATGTATCTAGTTAACAGAGAATTAAGGGGAGTTTACTTTCACTGCAGATAAAACAATCCAGCACAGAAAACAGTGATCACAAGAGCATTGCAGTGCTTACAACTTCCAAAGTATAGGCAGTGGAAGTGTGGGAGAGCTCAAGCAGTAAAAAGCAGCAGGCTGTCCTCCTACAATACATGGAATTTTCATTTAAAACACTTACTGGGGTAAGTGGTGTTGCTTATAGAATTAACCACATGCAGCTCCTCAGTGTGGGGGTTAGTCCATCACCTCCCTACAAGCTTTTGGAATGCATTAACAAGTTCCACTAAAGTCCTGAAAAATACCTTTTTTTTTTCTTTTTCCCCAGCCATCCATCCGTGCATGAATACTATGACCCAAATGACTACATGGGAGGAATTCATCAAGAAATGGACCGGGATGAGTTGGAATTAGAGGTACTTAATCTGAGTAACTATTTCATTTCCATATGCACCTCAAGGTCTTTGAATTGTATAAAGTGAAAAGACTTTTCAAAGCAGATTTTGGTGATAACATTGTTCACCACTTGCTGCTACCTTTACCACACCATTGAACTGTGAGCCAGGCATTGATGATCTTCAGCTAACAAATTAATGTAAATAATGAAGTCATTGATTCCTTTAATTAAATTCTGTGTAAGTGTGCTGATTTAGGCCTCCTGAAAATCTGAAAGGCTCTGCTGGGTGGTAGGACCTGTTCCACATAACCACAGTAAAAATGTGTGAGTTTCCCTTAAATATTCCCTGGCTGAGAAACAGATGTTCTTGATCATACAGTTTTGAAGTATGTTAAGTTTACAAGACAAGGACAGGATAGATTTGCCACTATACTAAGCTGTTCCTCCCTTTTTCATTACTTAAGTGACTTATGTATACATATGAAATTACAGATAATAAAAGTTAGACCAGTCATGAAGGTATGCAAGTCCATTTCCCTGCCAAATCTTTAAAAGTCACTTCTGGTTTTAGTGCTTGTATATCCCATCAGAAGCTCATCCTCAGTTTTCTCAGTTTCCTAATTTTAATAACCTGCTCCCAACCATTCAAGGTGCAGCACAGAAACTGTGGGGTTCTGCAAGATACCTAAGCAGCACTGACCCAGTGAAGTGTTTTTAGTTATTTGTGATAAACAGTAGTGAAATATCCCAATAGTTCTAAATACTGCCAGTAATGTCTGACCCAGCTGATCCATCCTGGATTATCAAGTAAGAGAATATTTCATACCCTTAGCTGGCTTGCACTTCTGATTCCTTAGATCCTGCTCCTGCTAACAGCTGTTTGGTCAAAGCAGGCAGTGCTGACCTGCCTGAAGCTCTGCTGATTTCAGTGTAGATTTATCAACAGCTTCAGTGGGAGCAGAGTTCAGTCGTTCTATGAGCATGGGGTTGTTTCCTTCTATAAAAGTGTTTGCAGGATCAAGGACTAAAACCCCATAAAAAGTTTGCAAGCTGTTCTCAAATTCTGCGGATCTGGTAGCAATTCATCTCTGTATACAAACGTGAATCAAAGGCAGGATAAAATCAAAGTGCCAGTAAAACAAATGCTACTTAGCAGACTTCAAGGCCTTACTTTTCAAACAAGGGCCTTTTTTTCTTCTCTTAAATAAAAACAAATACAATATAGATTTCAGTCTCAAAAGAAAATGTCGAATAAATCACCATTTTCTACCACTATCTTTCCAAAATCTGCTGTTAGGAAATCTAATATTGTGGATAAATTATAATGCTTCCATTAGAAGGTCAACCAGCTGAGCTGAAAACAGTTTAAACACACACACTCCAGTAGCCAAACCTTAATATGCCTTAAACCACAACATTAATAATTCTGACATTGATATAGTACTTGATGGCAAAAGGTGATCAGCTCAGTAACACAGGCAGATGAACATTAGGAAAGTCTCTGTAGCCTAATAGTATTTCCTAAAAACCACTAAAGATTCCTGTTCAAATTGTAAAGACTATGATCAATGGTAAGGTCAAAGTGCTAACAGGGACTCAACTGGCTGGTTGCTTTTTTGTTTGCCTTTTGATAGATATGTTTTAAAAGACCACAAAGGCACTGTTTCATTGACTGCAGCAGGAATGTCGAAAGTAAGAAAGCCATCAAGTCAGCCTTCTGGGTTTCTGTGTCTATAAAATGTGCTTTGAATTTAAATCAGAAGCTCCTCATCTAAACTTTTATGGTCTATAACTGACTGGTTAGTGATTTGTAACAAGCAAACAAGACAAAAAAGGTGAAATAGCCAAGTTCGCAGCAAACCTCCAATGTAAATATCCATAGGAAGGAATTTATGCTGGCAGTATTGCTGAGGTGCCAAAATTGTATTCTCAGTTTTATCTCTCAACATTTGTCTTAAAACTGATGACTCAGAGGTAACTGCCATATATCCTCCACTACAAAAATAAATAAATACCATTTCTTTTCTTTTGAAGTTTCCATGCCACAAGTAAAGAGGAACTAAATCGTGAACTCCTATTTTATTATAAATTAAAAGTCCATTCATTCTTCACGGAGGCCCAGCTAGAAGTCATTTCAGGCTCATAAAGGAAGAATAATGTCACTCCAGGATTCCCCAGCCGTGTTATGCATTAATATGTTTATTCAAACAAGTCTGTCCAGCTGTCAGACCCAGCCCAAGCGAGGGCTCTCTCACTGGAACTTTCTCACATTACAAAGGAGAACATTCTACATCAAAAAGGGGCCTGTTCCCTCCCATTTGACTTTCTGTCTTCACCCTTCCCAATATGCAACTTGTATGTAGGTCTTTCTTTCCAAGAAAAGAGCTGAACTCCACTGAATGGTTAGTTGAGAGTCAGTGAAGCTTGGAAATGAAAATTACATGAAATGTTTGCTACTGCTGAGAAATTTCCCTCTGATACTCTCACTCAGTCTTGGAGAGAAATGAAGCATTCTTGTCAGAAGACTGAAGGAGGGCAGCAAATTGGTTCAAAGAGCTTTTTGCCCACCCAGTGCACAGCTCCCAGTGTTCCCAGCACGAAACCACAACAGCTGATCAGCAAAAGATGAACACACTGAGCACAAAAAAAACATGCCTCAAAATCTGAAATTAATACTGCACTGCGTTTAGGAAGCCATGAATAAAAGCTGAGTGCCAGGGTTTCAAGCTCTCCCCTTTGCTGTACTTTGCTACTTTGGTTGAAACTTTTCTTTTACTTCTCCAGTAATCTGTTTGCAAGGGAGGTGAGAGGCGACTCTCTGAACATGGGAATTTGAAGGCTCCATCACAGGCACTCTGCAATTTTTATTCCACCCTGGTTTGCAAAGCATTTCAAAGCATCTTTTATGTGAATATATTTCTTCTTTATGAAAACTCCAGCTCTGCAGGGAGTTGCACTGATCAGGAGCTTCTCAAGGCATTGCTGTGCCTCTGAATACAAAGAGCTGCAGCCCGAGCAGACCTGCTTCAGGCACTGATTGAATATGGAAAGGTTTAAAAAGCTTCACAGCTGTACTTTCTAACACAAATATTTGTATGTTCTTTGTTTGGAACAAATGCAAAAGTGGCAAAACGTTTCATCTGGCTCACAAGCCAGCATGGAAAGGTTCTCTGGAGGGTTTCAGGCTGGGCCTCACCACCTCGTGCTGTGTGGGAAGGGTCTGGATGATGGAGCACTGCCCATCTGCTTGGCAGAGAGCCTGGGCATCCTCCAAGTTATCTTACTGAGGCATCCCAAACCTCCTCCCAGCAGGCTGAGAAACACTTTTCTTCAGGCTTCCCCAGCACCACTGGTGGCTAAAAAGCTGGTCCAGCCTCTATGGTCTGACAGAGAATTCCAATCACAGAGCCGGGCTGCCACAGAAACCTCCAGGTAGACTTCTACGTCTCTACGGAAAATAATTTTGGAAAAAAAAAACCTGGTTTATAGAATTTTCTCCTTTGAAAAGGGAAGGGGTGGGATTTTTTTCCATTTACCTGTGTTGAAAACCACCTTGATATGAAAATACATACACAAAGATTACTTTCTTAAGAAAGCACGAACAAGATTTTTCCGCCTGCTGTAGCAGGGTCAGTTGCCAAAAAGTAGTGAGAGGGCCTTGTGCAGTTTAAAAGGAAAAAGTCCTTTATATTTATTTCCCTGTCATTCTTTTCTGTGTGAAACCTATTAATGGAATAGCAAAAAAGGGGGCCCTGCTGGTCAGGTATGGCAGAGGTCAGCAGAGGAAAAAAACCCACCACATGCTACAGAGAGAGGGAGAAGGACAGAGCACTTATCATGCAAGCTGTGGATGAGGCTTTCTGAGTGACTGAACTATTTTTACCCATCGCTGTCATTTCAGATCTCTACTGCTCATTTCTGTCTTGTTAGAGAAAGGACCCTGATTTTTTTTATAAATTTGCAGGCAGGCCATGATTCTAAATCAGCAGTACAATAATTCAATAATCCTCTGCAAATGAAGGATCTTCTGAGCTTATAGAGGTTAATTTACTATTATCACTTGCTCCTAATTCATTATGATGAGTGGTTGCAGGTATAATGTCACAGGGCATGTTCATTTCTTCTTGTCTTGCTGCAAATGCCAGATGGATTTCAGCAACCAGCTCTGTGAGCCCTCCTTGGCTCTGCATTTGATGAGGAGCCAATAATCTTTCAGACACTTCTCTTGCACAGACTATTTTGAAAGAGCATTCAAACCCCCCTTTGAACATCTCTCAAAATGTCACTTTTACCTGATCTGAAGAAGCAGATTTGAATTATCTGCGAGCAGAAAAATTCTCTTCGGTGGAATTTTTTGCATTTATCATATTAACCCAGCCCCAACACTGCCACACTTGGTGGGTAGCACCTCTGCCTGCCAGCTGCTCTCTGTGGATGCAGAGCAGGTGTGGAATAACCTCAGTGTGTCCCTTCCACTGCCCAGGAATGCAGCCCCTGAGACAGAGCAGTAGGAAATGGCAAGTCCTGTGGCAGTGCAAACACAGGGGCTTACACCTTTAAAGTTCTCTAGGCCCATATTCATTTTCCTCTGTTTAATTAATTCCTGGTACAATTACTCAGGCTGCCATAATACCTGTACTCGCAGGTGCCAGTTTTCTATTTTCCCTTTTCATGTATCTCTGCATTACACAGACTTGCCTCTGAATATGGAAAATAACCTTTGCTTTGAAGACTCTGGTGTTGATTCTTCAAATCCAACTGGAATTGCACACTTTTATCTCTCAAATATTTCAAACCTTTATGATTATATTAAAACTTCAGTGATGCAAAGACCCATAGAAAGCAGCTGTTCCTATGTTTAAGTTCATAAAACTATCGTATTTGGGTAGCATCAAATCCACTTCTTCTCTTCCTACCAAGTACTAGAGGGATTGTACCCAAGAGTGAGTCTGTCAACTAATTACTCATAAAAATTCAGGTTCTAAACACCTGCTCTATAAATTCTTTTTTGCTGCTTTATTTCTGAGTGTGTTTTGAAACAACAGATAGCTCTTTTCCTTTCAAAATATATATTACTTAATTTACCAGATGATCTATTACCTTCCAGTATATCACAGGTGATGTCTCAGATAGTACAATTTAGGTATAAACCCATACTTTATTTTTAATTATGATACCCTTTATAGTTGTACACTGTTGGAAAAACACCTATTGTTAGTCAAAACATGTGGCAAGTAAGAATGAAAATAACAGCTTGCTCCCTTCCTTTCCTTTCCCTCCAAGTGTTTGTGGTTACTCAGGATCTATTTAAGCTATGGCCAAAGTCACCATATACTTCTGTTTGGTTTTGTGGGTTTTTTTTTTTTAACATTATATTTGGGGTTTTTTTCACTGCTTGCCAGTATGGCAAGCAGTAGAATGAGCCACAGCACTGTTTTCAAATCAATAAAGTATATAAAAACATTCCCTGAAAATAATGAAACTTTTTGTTAAAGTATTCAGGGAATATGGGAATAATTCTAGGCCTGAATTAGGCTCAATCCACAAATTCCCACCTCACCCCCAGTTCACTCCATGGTTAAATGCAGGATAAACCCATTGACTGCAGTAGCATTCTCCAGGATAAGCTGAGATCAGAACTGAATCCACTTTGTCTCATCTTTCTTCTGAAGAGTCTCCATCTCCTGTCTAGAAAGCTCCAAAGCTTTAGAAATCCGAAGAAAACCCCGCTATTAAAGCATTGTGTTCAAACCTTTCAGCAACAAAAGAGAGGGGGGAAAAGCACAGCAGCTCACCATGGATACTATTGATTGAAACCACTTAAATACCAGCTGAAATGTCACTGACATTTACAGCTACGCTTCTTTAGGGGGGAAAAAAAAAGAAATTACACATGTTGACAAGTAAATAACATGAGATTGCTGATCTTGGCAGCTGTCAGCTAGACGCACCAATAAATTATTCATATCAGCTTGTTTTATTGTCTTGCCCCTTCCAAATGGCACAGCAACAGAGATGTCAGAAATGAGGAGCTGTGTTATCAGGACTTTTCCTCTGGAATGGCAGGTCCAAGCACAAATACAGGGTGGTGCAGGGTCTCAGATCTCACTTTTCCCTTTGCAGCAGAGCCCACGTTTGCCTCCTCCATCCTGCCTGGCCTGAGGAGGAGCAGGACCTTGCCAAACCTCACTCACTCCCCCTCACCTGAGAGAAATAAAAACACACTTCTAGGTGCTCTCACACCTCTGTCTGTGCAGCAAAAACCTTTCTCCCCATGGCAGCATCCTCGGGACCAGCAGAGCAGTCACAATGACTTGGTTGAACTCTCGGGATATCCCTCAGAAGCAAGAGGGCAGGACTGGAAGGTGCCACAGGGATGGGCATTTCTCACAGCCAGGAACATCCCACAGCCTGGGGGGACCTCTGTGGATTTTACAACCCTGCCTACCAACCAGTGTCACACAGCAAAAATAATAAATAAATAAATAACCCTCAGGAATTCCTCATGGAAAAAACAGTGTAGGGGAAGAACATAGATTTTTAAGATGGGTTAAATGTCTCCAGGATTAACAAGACCACCATGACCTGCTGAAACCAAACACTTGCAAGATACTGAAATGATTATAAGATATCTATTACCAATATCACATGCTTTGCTGACAATATATTGATCTTGAGTCACACTTTCGAGAAATTTATTTGGTGACTCCATTGAAATTATATAATTTAAAGTAATAGAGTGTTATAGTTTTTTCTGAAAAGCCAGAGAATTTCCCTGCTTATTAGGAAATACATATCAGCTGTGACAAATATTGAAATCATACTTTATAAGTATTTTAGCCTTTGAAGTCTTACCACCACATGAAATATAGGTAATTTTTCTTCCTTAAGATCAATAAAAGGTCTATTTTCAAAATGACTTCATATTGATTGAAGGGTCAAAAATGTCCCAGGTATTGATTGTCTGCATATAATCACATTTTGCTCAGTAAGTTAACCTCGTCTACTAGTGAAATGAAAAGACATCCACTATATCACTTAAGCAAAATATTTTCATTGCATTTGAAAAATTGCTTCCATCAGTCACCGGTGTCTCACTGACAATGTATTTTCCTTTTTTTTTTTAAAAACTCAGGAAGTGGATTTACATAGAGTGAACAGCCAGGACAAGCTTGGCCTGACTGTCTGTTACAGAACAGATGATGAAGATGACATGGGTATTTATGTGAGCGAGGTAAGATTGAGCTGCCTTCCATAAGATACCATTTATCTTTTCAGCTGCATTGTTGGGCAGTTAAGACATCCATCCTCTGTTTGTACCATGCTGGATAAACAGCCAAAATGCAGTAATTGAAAGAAATCTAATTATTTTCCTTTTCTCCAAAGTCAGTGCAGTCCTGGTCCCACTGAAGTCACATTTCATTATTTTAACAATACTCTATTTCAGATTATGCCTTCAGAGTATTTTCATAAGTTCCCCCTTTAATTTTTGCTCTTGATTATTCCTGAAACAATATAAATTGTAAAAAACCCCACACACTTCTATTTGCAAACATCTAGGGCCCATTTGTCTCTCTTTCTCCCTTTCCATGAAAAAAAAGTATCATTTTATGCATCAACATTTTTTTTTACTGTGCAGGTCCATTTCAAAATAATTGCACCAGTTTGGGGAAAGAAACTCCTAATTAAATCTAAAAACTTCCATTAAAATGCACCACTCAGGAAATAAGGGGAGGTAAATACTGAGCTCCCAAACCTGCAGAGCACTCAAAATTCTCCTGTTTTGCAGATTGACCCCAACAGCATCGCTGCCAAGGACGGGCGGCTCCGAGAAGGGGATCGCATCATCCAGGTACGTGTGGGGAGCCCTCCGAGTGTCCCAAACCCCAGAACTCCACCTCCTGCCCTCCCAACAAGGCTCTGCACGTGCCATGCAGGGGGTTGGAACAGCATCTCAGGTCCAAACCACCACACCTGGCCAGCACTGCTCTGCACAAGGCTGGGGATGCTCGCATGGATCCACCCAGCCACGCGTTTCCGTGGAGCTCGGCACAGCAGCATCCAAGTGTCCCCTATGAAAACACTTCATGGTGTTGTTTTTCCTTTAAAGATCAATGGCATCGAGGTGCAGAACAGAGAGGAAGCTGTAGCCCTTCTCTCCAGTGAGGAGAGCAAGAATATCTCCTTACTTGTGGCAAGACCAGAAATGCAGGTACGGTAGCAACAAAAAACCCTCACTCAAGTCTTAATTAAAACAGTTCTTTCAAATTGTTTAACCTGTCTAAATCCACCAAATCTACCTAAAAACGTATTATACACTTCAACTGCACAAATATATGTGGTCTAAAATAATGTAATTCAGCAGTCATGGTACTTACATATATATTTTATATTAAAATTCAATTTCTAAGGCATTTGGTGATTTATATGTTCTGCAATGCTATTACAAACATCAGTGCAAGGTATTATGGATGGTTTTGAGCCACAGTTTTGAAGAACGTGCTGAACTCTAATTCCTATAGCTATTGATTATTCATTCATTAAAACACCTATTATTTAGCCCTTCGTACACCGTCTCTTAAAGCACTTGAATACTGTCAAGAAGCCTCCTCAGCTGCAATAAAAGGTTGAACCAGTCCCCTTTGTAGAGCAAGGATTAGCACAACAAAGGTGTTGAACAAACAGCCGGGAGCACCATTGTTTGATCTGTGTCTGCTCCTGGTGCTGGGAGAGCAGCCCTTGCCGGTGCACCTGGAGACACAGGGTCAGGATCATCACTGGCCTCTTAGCCTGGATATTTCTGATCTTTCCCGTGGGGACAATTGGGAATGGGAGTAAAAATGTCCTACAGACCCCAGCCAGATTTCCCTTCTGGTGTTCGTTGCTGCCTCACAGGAGGCGAGTTCGAGCTTTGGGCTCTGGAGTGTTTTTATTCATCCTAATCACGTTGTGCGCAAACCAAAACTGCCCCAACTCTTACAAGTATTTCCACGGACCAAAATACTTGAGTTTTTTCGTATGTAGAGGGCTGTTGAAGATAAAACCCAGCTGTTGGAGATGGAGGCAGCTGTGGGAGGAGGTAGCACAGTCAATACCCACTCTTACCACAGGGACAGGCTCCCTCCCAGGACACGGCAGCACTGTCACAGGAAGGAACCTCCTGGGATTTCCCAACCACTGTCCACAAAGAAAAGCCATAATTTATGTCAGTCTTCATTCTTTTGACAGCGATTGGTTTGTTTTTTCCCTCCCTTTTCGCACAGCTGGATGAAGGATGGATGGATGATGACAGAAACGATTTTCTGGATGACTTGCACATGGACATGTTAGAGGAACAGCACCACCAGGCAATGCAATTTACTGCCAGCATGCTTCAGCAGGTACTGCCCTTCTGGTGTGCAGGGCTGTCAAACTTCCCACTGCACTCAATATTCAATATTGAGCTTGGCTGAATACACTTGGTGTCTCAAGTGACACTAAGATCAAGGCAAAAGGACTTTCTGTAAAACCAAGGTATTACATGACTATCCACAACTTCATCTCAGGGTTCAAGATGTTTTAAAATAGTACCTTTTGTGCTTTGCCCCTTAAAACAACATGATCACAATTCTTGGAAATCCCCTGTCAGTGTGGTCACTGAGAGAGCTACTGGATGTGTGGTGGATAGAGCAGGCAGAAAGCTGTCTTACAGAATCTCCTATTTGATGTGCGTGCACAGACTGGGAACAGCCTCCCAAAACATAGAAACCCAAATAGAGAACTCAGTCAAATGACTGAAATAAGATCTATATTAAGGGAGAAAGGCAAAGAAAAGGTTTTTACATTACAAATTTTATGCAGGGCCACAGATATGGGGGTTTTATGCTCCATTATTCTGCTACTATTAAAGCAGTTTCTCAGTTTTTGCCTAGATTTTTTTCTTTCTAAAGTTTTCTGGAACCCTATATCCTCTGTGGCATCCCCACACTGTGAGGACACACGCTCTCACTTTGGCACTGCATGGGAACTGGTTATCCTTGTGCACCTAAGTGGGAGAAGAAACATTTTGAAAATGTGACTTCTACCACTGTTGCTGCATAGGTGAAACTCAGACCTCAGGTTCTTCTGAAAAGGACATCCACTGGAGGGTGTGGGTTTGGTCACCATTTCTCTGAGTTTTTAAAATACGCTTTCCATACAAGACTCAGAAAGCATAAAAAGGGACAGATTAGGAGAACTATTTAAAAATTAACTAAAAATAAAATCTTTCACGTGCTTGCAATAATTCTTCCTTCTGTCCTGCTGTTTCTGCTGCTAGAAGAAGCACGAGGAGGATGGAGGCACCACAGACACAGCCACTATTTTGTCCAACCAGCATGAGAAGGACAGCGGCGTGGGGCGCACGGACGACAGCACTCGCAACGACGAGAGCTCCGAGCAGGAGAACAACGGGGACGATCACACCACCTCCTCCAACACTTTGGGGAGCCAGAAGAAGCTGACCTACAGCCACGACACCCTGGGGAGTGGGGACATGCAGTTCAGCAACGAGTCGTTCATCTCAGCTGACTGCACCGATGTCGACTTCCTCGGCATCCCCGTGGACGAGTGCGAGCGGTTCCGGGAGCTGCTGGAGCTGAAGTGCCAGGTGAAGTCTGCCAACCCCTACGGTCTGTATTACCATAACAGCACCCTGGAGATGAGCAAGAGCGACCAGGAGAGCGTCGACAGAGAGCTGGAGATGCTCAACGAGGAGCTGCGCAACATCGAGCTGGAGTGCCTGAACATCGTGAGGGCCCACAAAATGCAGCAGCTGAAGGAGCAGTACCGGGAGCCCTGGATGCTGCACAACAGCGGCTTCCGAAACTACAACACGAGCATTGACGTCCGCAGGCACGAGCTCTCGGACATCACCGAGCTGCCCGAGAAGTCTGACAAGGACAGCTCCAGTGCCTACAACACGGGAGAGAGCTGCCGGAGCACTCCGCTCACGCTGGAGATCTCCCCCGACAATTCCCTGCGCAGAACTGCAGAAGGCGTTAACTGTCCAGGTAACGAGGGGGCAGTGGCGTATATTGTCTCACAAAAGAATTTGTTTGCCGGCTCAGAAAGCCATGAATCCAGTGCTGGTAAATGCCACGCCTCCCCTAAAGAGCCTGACCTTGGCAAGCAGCTGGAGAGCAAGGAGAGGAAAGGCAGCGATGGCAGCAAAAGCCCCACTCATGGTCAGAAAGCCTCGGGCTCCTACATGTCCCCCTACCACCACTCTCCATATAAACACGCCCACATCCCTGCCCACGCCCAGCACTACCAGAGCTACATGCAGCTGATCCAGCAGAAATCTGCTGTGGAGTACGCACAGAGCCAGATGAGCCTGGTGAGTATGTGCAAGGACTTGGCCTCGGGCCAGAGCGAGCCCAGGATGGAGTGGAAGGTCAAGGTCAGGAGCGACGGGACGCGCTACATCACCAAGAGGCCGGTGAGGGACAGGCTGCTGAGGGAACGGGCCATAAAGATCAAGGAGGAGCGCAGTGGGATGACCACGGATGACGATGCCATCAGCGAGATGAAGATGGGCCGGTACTGGAGCAAGGAGGAGAGGAAGCAGCACTTGGTGAAAGCCAAGGAGCAGAGGAGGCGGCGGGAGTTCATGATGCAGAGCAGGTTAGAGTGCCTGAAGGAGCAGCAAGGTGCAGAGGAGAAGAAGGAGATGAACATCATTGAACTGAGCCACAAAAAAATGATGAAGAAGAGGAACAAAAAAATATTTGACAATTGGATGACAATCCAAGAACTGCTGACCCACGGAACAAAGTCGCCGGACGGCACGCGGGTGTACAATTCCTTCCTGTCAGTGACTACTGTATAATCAATCCCCAGTGCTAAATTATGTACATAAAACACTACCAGTGGGGTAGGAATCGATGCCTCGTTCAATGTGGCAAGATTTTTGTATATAAGATACGGTCACTGAGTTTATAGTTCAAATACTGAACTCTACAGCCGTGGGTGCCAGGATCTCCACTCTGCAGTGGAGAGGAAGCTTGCCCATCTCCTTCAAAGGCAATATTAGCAGTGCTTTTTGGAATACTGATTGTACTTTTTTTACTTGTTACCTTTTACAAGAAGTGCTTAAATATCAGAAATGTATTAACCATACTTACACAGGTAATTTACTTAAACTATATTCATATTAAAAGGTACCCGTGCTTTTCTTTACCTAAAAAGAAAAAAAAAAAAAAAAAAAAAAAACCCACAAGAGAAACTGCACTTTTTTTTTTTTCTGTGAAACCATTTTTTATGATATTATTTTGCTGTTGTTCACTTCTACACAGAGTGCTGTTTATCAATACTTAGCTCAAGGTTTAAACTCAGAATTAGAGTAATTCTCTTGTAATATTTAACATTTATCAAACAGCAGTTTTTAGAGTTATGCTCAACATTTAAACATTTTTCTCTTTAGGGTTTCTGAAGAAAGTATAGAGGTTTCGTCTGAAAAGCCTGAGGCAAACTACACTATAATGCAGCTTTAAAGGATTTTAAAGCATGTTTGCAAATGTTGCAACCTATTGAAGAAACGTGCATGTACAGCTGATTTGTTTATATAAGACAGTTTGTGGAATTTGAAAAGCCCATGGTAGTAACTGTTTGCTTTATAGATTTGAATGTATTGAATTATAAAAGCAGTTTCATGAAATCATCATTAGCTACAAACATTAACAAGTAAAATGAAGTAAAATAAATTATTGTTTTATATTTCAAACTATTTTAAATTCTTTTTATTCCCTTCTGGTTTCACCACCTAGAATATAATTTTATGGAGTGTAGCTCCTGTGCTGCAGAAATGCCTGGAGAGCCACTGGAGCCAAACCTGAGGGAATAATTGGCACCCTGACTTTGAGGGGGAATTTGGATTGAGGTTTTCTTGAGGGAAGAGGCAAGGGAAAAGCACAAGGAATATCAAGAGTAAAATCAAGCAATGCTTATCTTCAGCTCACAAAGTATTTAAGGTGACTTTGTAAGAAAGAAATAGAACTTTTGCTCTCCTGCTTTGCTTTGTGGTTTCTTAGTGGTGTATAAAGCACACCTACAGCCTTCAGTGGGGGTTGGCATTAAAACCAGACCATATATAAATTTAAGCATATATAAACTAAAGCAAATAAATATACAAATGAAAAGAAATGGTGAAAAAATAACAGAGGTGTCAAAGAGGTATCACATTCCTTTCTGTGTTTTCTATTGCTGGTTAAGAATTCAGATCTAAATGGAAATACTCTGCTGGATTAAGTGGTGTAGACTCATTATGAATAGTTCACAGATTCTCTATTCCCGCTCCATTTTCCATTGAAAATTTGCTCCCAAACCTTCTAAGTTTTTGTTCTGGACCCTTCTGTCATAACTCAAAAGAGCAAAAATTGCAATCCTGGTGATAGAAATGAAAAGTTAGAAGGGGAGAGGTTAACAGCTTCTTGTGCCTATTTTGTCTGTCACTGAAAAGCAAACCATGGATTTGTCCAGGTTTTTCTGTTCCCTCTGTGGACCAGCACTGAATTCCATGGAATGTGTCTGCCACACTCCACTTCTTCATACCTGAAAATGCACCTTCAGCCCATGTAATCTGGCACTCTTGTCACTAAGCCTCTGCAAATTTATCTATAAACTGTATTTTCCTTTGGGATAAAGAACTAGTCCTATTGTAGTCTGAAAGGTTTTTTATTGACTTTGTCAGAGCTGGGATTTCACCTGACATGCACCAGCTGTTACCATCACCAGAGGTACAGTGGGAAACACCCCAGGTTTTCACACACTGCTTTCAATGTAAACCATCTGCCCTCTCTGTCTCAAATCTGCTTCACCCTGAGTTCATGTTCTGTTCACCCCAACTGCAGATGTGAGAGCCACAGCAAAATACCCCTCCTCAAGCCCACACACTCAGATGTGCAGAGCTGTGATTAGTGTGGAATAACAACCCTTAAGCCAGGCATGAAAAGACAACTAAGCCACCTTTAGTCAGCCTGGAAATATTAGAGTAAGATTTGAAATGTTCTAATGAGGAACATGTTCTTATCAAGCTGCTCCTCAAAAACAAATTATTCCTTTGGAATAATAACCTCACATGCAGTGGTTCCTGTGGGCACCAGTGACATCAATGCTGAGCTTTGTGTACATTGGGTAGCAGCATTGGGAATATGTTTGGGAATTTAGTGTGATCTGTAGGAATTACACCAAAGCATCCACAGTAAAAAAATTCACATTCGTTAAGATGTTAAAATAAAATTATTGGCCAAGAATTACTCTCACACCTTTGAGTTTTTCCTCGCTAGACACTTGTTATTTTGGACAGTTAAAAATCACCTCTCTCTTTTAGCACTAGGATTTATTAATTAGCATCAGTTCACAGAATCCATAAGTTATCCTGGAAATCTGAGCAAAAGCTTTGCAAACTGCAGATTTTCCTTTTCCAGTTATCAACACACTTCTCATTGCCCTATCGAAGTATTTAATGAGGTGTTGAAAAGGGAGATTTGGGGTCTTTTTATTGCTTGCAAGGAAACATTGGAAATTACAATAATGTTAATCCAAACCTGATATTACAGAGCAATGAATCCAACTAAAAGCAGCCTTGGATACCTAAGAGGAAATATTTCATCCAACAGTTGTTCTAAACATGACATTGTAGTACATACCCCAGTGCTTAAAAGATAAAAATGGAAATTGTGCTGTTATCCACAGGACACTCATACAGGAAAGCTCCAGGCAGCAGCAGATACTGTGTTCCCTGGATTACTGCAGGTTTTACCCAAAACCCAACACCTTCTACCACAGCCACACTCCTGTGGGATATTATGGTGGTCCTGGCTGGACATTTAGCTCCAGATACTCAGAGTCCTGCAGGGATCAGCACTGGGAGATGGGCTCCTTCCACTGGGGATGCTCATTCCAAGTGGGTTTGGAAGTTCATTTAAACCCGGAATGAGCTAAAGGTGTTGTCACCTGAAAGTATAAAACTTCATTTCCAGCTTCCTCCTCAGGCACTTTACTGGGCATAAGCTCAAGCTTGGGTGCAAACTGATCCCAGAATAATAAGTAGGCAGGGAGAAATCCTAAATACACAAAGAGGGAACGAGAAATGGCCAGGATGAGAGAATCTCAGATTACCAGATAACCAGAATTGTGTGTGAATCCTGGACACTCTCCCACAGCCCTTGCACATTCCTGCTGCTCCACACCCTGTCCCTGCTCCTGCCATGGCCACACCTCAGCCCCCATCCCTTGCCAACTCGTGCCCCTTCCTCCCACCAGAGGTGACAAAGGGACACCCTGGGTACAGGTTGGTGCAGAATTTGGCTGATTCTCTGCAATGCAAACAGGCTCTGTGTCAAACTGGGGTCAGCTTCCCTGAATTGCACTGCGTCTCCCAGATGTAAAAATCCATAAAAATGTAAAACACTCATTTGTGAGTAGGGTTTAAAGCGGCGTGGAACCGCCCGGTTTAGATGCGTGCTGAAATGGGAAAGCCCTGAACCAAACCTAACAGCATCTTTTTGTAAATTAAGAGAACTTGCACAGTAGGGGTGGCAGATAAAGTGAGGTAAGACTACATATTGCCTAGGGACTACTGGTTGGAGAACTAATTAGGATTATAAACTGAAAGTATGCAAATTAACCAAATATAATTATCTGCTAGTGGCCTTTGGAAATAGGTTACCGGATACTTGTTAGCAAAATTGCTCAAATGCCTGGAAGCCATACAAAGCAAGCCATAAGCAATTTAAATTCCTCTCTTTGTTTTATTTTCAATTGTTTTTAAAGCAGTTTTTGTATTAAGGATTTATTGGAACATAAACTAATTAGAGAGAAAACTCAAAAACCAAAAGTGAGGCAGAAACTGACACAGCAGATGCTGTACCTCCATCCCAAGGCCCCTGGTTTTATTGAATGTAAATTGTTTGATGTGACAAAATAGGAAAGATTCTGCTTGGAGTTTGATCAGAGCAGCTCTGTGAGCTCCCAGCCAGAGTTCAGCTGGGAGAGTGAGGGTCTCTGCCCTCTACAGCACCTCAGCCCCACGGGGTTTGTGTGGAGATGTGTTCTCTGAATGCAAACGTGCAGAATTAACCTCCCTTTACTCCAGGTATCTGTCACGGCACAAAGCAGCACCAGATTCAGGGGTTTCTGTGGGCACATCTCACCTCCAGATCAAGCAGAAACACAGGATTGGCCACTGGAGAAGCCGAGGGTGGTGGAGACACTGGGGTGTATTTAATGTTATAAAAAATAAGGGGGGCACATATAAAGGGCAGCTGGGCTGATTTCATGCTCAAGCATCAGGGCTTTAATGCACAGGCCTGCCACAGAGCCACTTATGTGAGCTGAAAGACCCCAAGCAGTCCCAGAGGATTTAAAACACTCTATTAACTTACACAGTTAATTACCCAGCACTGTACCAGTGAAACGTCTGAGGGGACAGCCCATCACAGCTTTGTACATCAGAGCACAACTGGATTTCCTGCTGCCCACCACACCTCCCACAGACCTTCTCATGGTCACTGCTTTAAAAAAACAACCCATCCTGCAGCCCTGCTAATGCTCTGCCAGCCCAACCTGTGCCCTCCTCCAGAAGCTCCAGGGGGATCTGTGTCCGAGCTCAGGCTGCAAAGTGAATTGTGCAGCTGCTGCAGGACTGATCATGAAGTAGGTTCACTCAGTTGGGCCCTAAAGCTTCTTGCTGGAATCCTAAAATACCCAAAACACTAGAAACAACCTCATTTCTGCAGCATAACAAAGGCAATTGCCTACTCTGAAAACTAGGTAGAGAACAAAAGCCAAAATTAATCTAAAAGCCACATGTCTGTTCTACTGGAGTCAATCTGCCAGTTTTGAATGCTGGGAATTCAAACTTTACCTGATTTCTTTTACCTAAATTTGTACATCAGCATCATGGATTTAAATGCATAACTGCAATGCTTCTTACTGATGAGGTTTAAAATGAGAATAAAGTTTGACCAGTTTCCTATGAAAAACTTGTCATATTCTGACACAGAAAGTTTCTTAGAGGAGATTTAATCAAATCAATTAATAATGATTTGGCAACAATGCTCCAATTAGGGTTTTAATTTACAAAAGTATAATGCCAATAGCATAAAGAAATCAGTGGAGCCAAATCAGTGGAGCCAGTGCCCAAATAAACATCTGGGCTGATATTCTTTTTCCCTTCTATGCAAAATCAAAGTAATTTTAAAAAGATAACTACCTTTTTCCAAAATCTTCTTCAAGCACCTCTAAGAATAATAAAGTTAAAGCAAGTCCAAACAGCCCATTCCTATTTCTCCCAGCAGATGATTTTGGCTTTAGGTCACACTTCTTACACCCTGCTCCCATCTCTCTCTCCGCCTTCTGGGAAAACTGAGCCAGCTAAGCCAGAAAGGGATCAGAAAGAATAATCCCCACAGTCTTCCAGAGTTGGGTGTGGGCCCAGCTATGACTGGGGATCAATTACATGTGCAGGAAATTACATATGTAACACACAGAGAACAAGGGCCAAGTCTGGCACTGCTTATTTGTTTTGATTTTGTGTTTGGTTCTTCAGGACCAAAAAAGGGCTTATGTGCTTCTCATATCATATGTGAGATGGACTAATATCCCCAAAGGACTGAAAATGTCTTCATTTCCACAGCATGAAAAGATTAAATGGCTTGCTCTGGAAGCCAGGCAGGAGATTCTGTTCTCCAGCACAAGCCCAAAGAATGGCACTTGCCCAGCAACCAGGGCTGGGCTCAAACTGCTGACAAATCCTAAACTGCACAAGGGCAAAGAGGCACCACAGCTTGTGTGGCTGGGTCAGGGACTGCTCCTCTGGCCAGGACACAACACTTGGCCTGTCCTTTCTAATCAATTTGCCAGGGAGGAGCTTTCAAAGTAATTCCTTTGACAATCCATCCTTTTTATGTGAGGCAACTGCAGCACCGTGCTACGGGGAGCCCCATTAGCTGAGAATAAGAACTTCTCTGTAAAAGTGAACTTTTGATGACCTTCTCTCAAAGAAAATACTTGATCATATTGGAGTGTGGGCCTCCCAGGTGTCATGGCGAGGCTCCATTGTCCCCATTAGGAGAGCTGGCTTTGATTTTCCATAATCCATCCTTGGCTTAGCTGGGCTTTGTTAGCTTTGAATGCCATAAACAAAGCCTCCCCCCAAAAGGCAAATCCAGCTATAATTGTTTTCATAAAAGTAAATCAAAAGGCTGCAGATTGGAGGCACCCAAGGTTTATCAAATTGCTGCTTTGCTCCAGTTCAGTGTAAGCACCCAACATTTGTACTCCTTAGGGCTTGAGGGATCAGCCCAAATAAAAGCAGTGAGGTCACATCCAAATAATTACCACAAGAAACACGACTTTGTTACACCATAAGATCCAGCAAACACGGAAGCAAAATCTAACAAGACACAAACCCAAACTTACAAAGCTACTCCATAAACACCTCTCTGCTGTGCTGCGCTTGAACTCAAGCACTGCATGATTTTTTTGGTAATGAACTGATGAGCCTTTTTCAGTATTTCCATTCCAAAGTCATCAAAAACTGGCTCTAGTGAGGAAAGACTGACCCTTTCTATACCTGCAGGCACAGAGCTTTCTGCTGTGACAGTGTTTTCCAATGAGGCTGAGAGGTTCTGCTTCATTTATTCTTTCCAGGAGTCTTTGTAGGCATCCCTGAGCATCTGCATTACAGAGCTATTGAGGCTGGGAGGGACCTCTGGAGATGCTCTGGCCCCATTCACCCCTCAAACACAGCATTGGGAAGGATTGCTGAACAGAACATAAACAAACAAGGTGCTACAGGATGCAGCTTCAAGGCCAATCCCAAAGGGACAATGAACCAGACACTAAAAGTGAGTTTGACAATTTCATCACAGGCTCTCTCTCTCCTTCACAAGCACTTTCTGCCAGACACTACAGCACATCCTTCATGTCCTGCTCTTGCAGGGCTTTTCATTTAGGACCCTTTGTGCCAGCTTTCCTAAGTGCAGACGAGGGCAGGGCCGTGGGTTTCAGGCAGGTGACCGTGCTGTGTGGGGCAGGGCAGTGCCTGACAAAGAGCCCTCTGTGTCCCATGGCCCTGCTAAGGAGCACTGCCACTCCCTGTCCCCACTGCTGACCCAAGCACAGCTGGTTCCTGGGGCCAGGAGTGGGAACAGGGCTCTAACATCACCCTGAAAGAGGCTTGTAGCACAGCCCTAAATGTGGTCAGGTGTGAGGAGGAAGCAGCTGTACAAGGCTCACACTTGATGCACCAGATTTGGCTGATGGTTTTGTATTTGCCCCCTTGCAGTCCCTGCACTGGGAGCAGCACACACCCCACACACCCAGGGAATGCAGGCTATGCTCCTTGTGCACAACAGTGTCCTTTGAATTATTCAGGCTGGGGGAAAACTCACATTATTAAGAAAAAGTAATAACTACCACATAACACATCTGCCTGTGTTTGCAAGTCACTCGTGTGCCAACTCTTCTCCTTCCTGAGTCCCAGGGCAGCTTCCAAGTCCTTTATCTGAGCATAAACCACACCAGTCCTGCAGTGGGAGCTTTGCTTGTTGCTCTGGGAGAAGGAACCAACCTCGAAGAAAAGTAGCTTCACTCATCAGCATTAATAGCTCATATATCAAACACTCACAAGGAACAAAACCAGAGCCAGCAAACCCTCTCATCACGTTCTACAGTAATTCAGCATCTGTCCTTCCCAAAACTAAGTCAGAATAAATGTGGCAATTTCAGTTGCCTGCATGTGGCTGTTGATGAGCATGGAGAAATATTTCCAGATTAAATGGGTGAACATCCATGTGGCTAAAATAGTACAAACAGGGCCAGGCACAGCTGGTACTTTGTCTCCTAACATGGAGATTAGTGCCATCAGCAGGGGCACACGAGCCCAAAATGCAGCAATTCTGCTAAATAACAAGTGCCTGCCAAAGGGATTGTGTATTCCCAGCACAGCCCTAAACCTCAAGCCATCACCAGCATCTGAGGCAGCAAGGGTGCTCTAAACAAGGCAGTTCAGGTTTTCATCTTCTCCAGAGGTGGAGGAGGGCACCTGCTCCTGGCTGAGGCTGCCCATGTGCCAACCCACAAACAGCAGCAATAGGCCCCAGCAAAGGACTCAGAATATTCTGCCAGCAACCCCTCAAACATCTCTCCCCCTCTTTTCCCTTTCCTGGCTGATCAGTTCAGGTAATAACAACCATTTGTTAAAAAAAGCCAGGAACACAGAGTTACAAGCTCGGAGACCAAGCATACCACTCATCTGAAAAAGCACTATTTTTTTTTTTTTAATCCATTTGGATCAAATTATTAATTTTCATTCCAACACCACTCACAAACTCCAGCAGCACTTTTCTATGTGAGCTAAGTCCATTCTCTTTGGAGACAGACATCAGGTAGAGCTCATGCTCCTGTGGTCTTCAGACACATAAATGGTTGTGGCAAATAAAAGAATGTTCTGTTCCCAGGGAGAGGCACCCTGTCCTTCTCTGCACAGGGACAGGGACTGCTCTAAAGCATTTTATGCCCAGTGAACCCACCCCAGAGCATAGGGCTGAGGGGGATTAGAAATGAGCACCCACAGTGAGGAGAGAATGTGGCAAGAAGCAGCAACTGCAAGGCTTTCACAAGCCCTGGATTTTGGCTTGTGAACCTTCCTTGTGCCAGCCTGGAGTTTGTCCTGTGGGAGGTTTCACCCAGAAGGACAAATCCTCAGGACTGGCAGCTGGTGCTGAGCTGTCCAGAGGAATTCAGGCAGGACAGGGCGTGAGCAGCTGGGAAAACACCAGCATTGAATAAAACATCTGTAGCTGTGCCATCAGCCAGCAATGGCAGCAGTGCTCTCTGCTCGCTCCTCCCTGCACACACATGGCCAAAAAAACCCTTTTTCAGACACTGACACAAAGCCCTCACTCCCACAGACCTCCACTAACCATCAAACTATTATTTGGCAGAACTCATGAGGGCCAAGCCAGGTTACAACACCCTTTTGTAGATGGTTCCAGAAGCATCTCCTAAATGGCATGGTTAGAGAGAAAACTCTGGGTTACGTGGGTTCAGGGTTTGTCCCAGGATTGAGTCATCACAGCAAGGTGACAAATGCAAATGGGAAAAATACAAAAGGACCCCACAGTCAGAGAGAGTCTTAAGGGGCTGGTTCAGGTGAGGAAGCAGGAAATGCACAAGGAAAGGGAGATGGGCAATGCAGTCACTGCTGGTTCCTCCCTCTGACTCACTACAAGCATTCAGCAGCTTACAAAGCATCACACCTCGCTGGAAATGGAAATCAGACTTGTTCTGAGGCTGCTAAATGTGCTGCTGCTTCTTTGGAGAGAAGCACAATTAGGTTTGTATAAAGACTGGTTTTTTTAAGGATGCTTTACTTAATTTGATAGTCAGGTGAAATATTAGAGGCTGAAATAAATCCTGAAATTCTCTGACACAGAATTAGGCTATTTAAGGATTAGCCTGGATTATTTGCACAAAGCTGGGAAAACCCAGCAAAAGGAAGTCTGTCAACAGCTGACTGGTTCTGAAGGGAGAGATATGAAAGAGCATTGGTACTCTCTGTAAATTTGTATTCTGAAATGCAGTGTAAACAGAAATTTAAACTAATATGGAATATGAAATGCTTGGGAATCCTTGCAAGTTAGTTCAAAACTCACCAGAGGCAGTGAGTTTTTGATTAGGCCTCTGTAAATGAGCATCCTTCCCACCCTGCCTGCCAGAGCCTGGCAACACCACAAGAGCCAGCACAGCCCAAACGAGATCAGAATCTGATCTAGAATGTCTTGCTGCTTATTTCAAACTGAAGGAAGCCAGACATCCTCTACCAGAAGATGAATGATTTATGTTCATGAAGTCACCATCTCAGTCATTCCTATCCTGACAAGTCTCAACCAAGGCTTTATTTGCTTATTGGCCACCTTTAATGGATGAGTTGGTTCCATCAGTTCATTGTCTCGCTGCCCACTCACTTGGAAAGAGGCCAAGGTATTGACAAGAAAGAGGCCTTCCAGGGAAGATGGGGAGCTCATGGGTAGGGCCCCACTGGAGGAATTTGCCAGGCAAAACCCAAAATAGACAAGGAAAAGGCTTCTCTGCAAAGATTTTCCATCGGAGAAAAATTCCGTTGTTCTCCTGAATATGTGACCCAGGGGATCTTCACTGTCAGAACTGGGGTGGGCAACCCCAGAGGGAAGGGAAGAGGAAGGAAGGAAGAAGAAGTCAACATTATCTACCAAGATTGGAGTTTCTGTTACGTGAACAGGGAGAAAATGGCCAGTTCCTAACAGCTGATCTCACTCCATGAGGGTTTTTTTGCTTTTATGGCTCTGTCTGCCTCGTGCCACTGTGAGCTACAAACCATAGCTTTAATAGCTTCAACCAAAGAGTTATGATAATATCAGACACTGTGGATGATGAGCAAATAACAACAAAAATGTAATGAAAAGTATATATTTATGTCCCTGCTATTAAACCCAAAGCTATAAACATTGACAGCCCTAAGAGTAGCAGTTTCTATTGTCATTGATTAATGCCTTGTTTTGAAGAGCAAGGAGAAGGTTAAACCAAGGAAGAAACAAAGAGAATTCTTTTTCTGCTTCTCTAGGTCTGAAAAATTGGCTATTTTAGGTGAACCTGCATTCCTGAAACATTTTCATGGAAGGCAAAATGCCTTGCAGTGGCAATGCAGTCAGAGAGATGTTTTAGGGCCTTGGAATCACGGCACAAGGCACATGTTAAAACACTAATTAACAAGGAGTGTGCTCACTAATGTGCACATTTCACATTAGTTCTTGGGTCCTCTCCATTAGCATAACTCTCAGCTGACAGGGCAGCCATAACCACCCTTCACTGCAAAACAGGATTGGTTTTAACTCTTCAACAACTCAAGTTGATTTTCACACAAGATTTTCAGGACAGTCAGCCCTGCCAAATCAATGTAAAAAAAAAAACAAAACTTTGTAATTATCATAATTAATCCAGATAATTACTGATGCAAAAAGAAAAAAAAAAGTCTTCTGCCCATAATGGCATCAGGGATGAGATGATGGAAGATTCTTCTAAGTTTTGAGCCATGTCTGCCACAACCTAGAAGACAATGGCTCTGCACCTGGCTCCATCCAGGGTATTGTTTTCCCACCTGGCTCTGGGATTCTGTTTATCCCCACAGATGGTTCTGAATGGAAAAAATAAGGTCACAGGCTCTGAACATTTCTGCAATGCTACCAACCTCCTCCACCCCGATAGAGAAGTTTCATTTCAGCTGTTCCTGCTCTGATGAAATGTTCACACCAAAGCACTGCATGATTCTCCCCCTTCTCCTCCACTCCTCTCATAACCTCCTCTCCTTGGCATCAAACACACCTGATCACCCCACAGGAAACCCAGAATTGTGTCCTCTTGAGAGCTCCAGCACAAAAGAGCCTAGAGGTTCTCTTTTTAATCATTTTAGGTGTAAAAAAATACAGAGAGAAAGGAAAGACTTAACTGAAGCTGTAGAAGATGGCAAGTGTGAGACTCACCAAGGCCAAAGGTGAGTTTGTGCCATTTCCTGGGGCAGACCCTGTGCTCCTAAAAGAAGCCCTGGGGCAGACCCTGTGCTCCTAAAAGCAGCCCTGGCACAGCCTCAGTGTTACACACAGCACATTGCAGGGGCAGCTCATCCATTCTCCTGCCAACACACTGACCCTTCTCCCATTAAAAAGGCATCAGCTCTTCCCTCTATTGCCATTTCCCTTTCTCCAGCCCTTCACTTCAGGTGAGGCAAAGCCCCCACAATATAACTCACTGCTCTTTCCCAGGTAACACCCTGGGCATTAGCCTGGCTCACTGCAATCCCGTAAGTTCTCTCAATGCTTGTTCTAAAGAGATTAAAAAAAATTATTTCATTTTCCTACACAGGCAAAGGTTGAAAAGGCAACAATTTTTTGTGAAAAGCCTCATATTTTTCCTTCAGTGAAAGGAAAGCTATTTTTCCTGAACATCAGAAACACTCATAGTGCAAACACTGCTGGAAATTGTTATTTATGTGCACTATTCTTACCCTGGGAGCAAAGATGCCCAGTCCTGTGCACCTTCACTGTGGCTTTGTGCTGCTCCTTAAGGGAACTGGCTGATGCTTTCTCCTTTCTTTTCTTTTTTTTTTTTTAATAACCTGGCCGTTTTTTTTTTTCCTGTTTTTGCTAAAAAGGTTTNCACTGTGGCTTTGTGCTGCTCCTTAAGGGAACTGGCTGATGCTTTCTCCTTTCTTTTCTTTTTTTTTTTTTAATAACCTGGACGTTATTATTGCTGCTGTTGTTGCTAAAGAGCTCTAGGGGGAGATGTGAAAATAGTCTGGTCCCTTGTGTAATGCCTGAAATCAAAGCAGAATACATCAGGCTGACACTGCCTGCCTGTTATTGCCTTAAAGCTTGTTATTAAAAACAAACAAAAACAATTTCTGCACCGCCCTGTGTTCCACCTCCCCCAACACAGAAGGAGAATTCTGTGTAGTGGGGAAAGACATCCAGGTTTCAGGACTCCTTCAGAGAGATTCCAGCCAGCCAAACTCACCATGTGCAGTTATATCCCACCTTCTTTGGGAGAGAGGAGATGTGGAGAGTGCCCAGGCAAAGAGAACCCCACTCACTCACACAGTTCTTGTGGGCACTGCAGAAAGGTGCATCACTGAACAATTAACACAGAACCACCTCAGGCAATGTGCACATACATCCTTTCCCTGGAAATTTTATGGAATAATGAATTTTGAGCTCTGAAACCTGCTTTCAAAAGCCTGTCAAAGTAAAACTCTGCTGTAGCACCACAACAGGAGCTGAACCAGTTTCTGTGTGAGGCGCTGAGGTCACCTGGGGATGGGTATCTGCAGGAGGGGATGAACAAAGCCAAGCTCCAAAGCTGCAGTGAGTTCTGGATTGTTCAGAAAGTGGCAAGTTCACCTCCCACGGCATGCAGGCTTCCAGCACCACCCCTCCCTCACAAAGCAAATGTCACTCACACTCTGCTCCCTGCCCTCCCAGAGCACCTGGAACAACCTGAGCCAGCACCAGCACAGAGATTTGGATCAAACAACTCCACGGTTTGGCCTCTACAAAGAAAAATATGAATAATTTCTCTTTGGACCTGACAACTGCTGGTGTTTGCATGAGGGTGGTAAAAGTTCTGTACTTTTACAGATGTTTATGTAAAGAATTTCTTCTTTCCCCGTGGCTTGGGAAGAGGGAAGTCTGAAGAGCTGCATTAATCTCTGTGAATCACCATCTCAGCTGCAACTACTGTTCGATATTCTTAAAACTGTCAGCACCAAAAATATAGGTTTTCTCCACAATAATTGCTTTTTAAAATACCAGTGAGGCCACTCTGGGGAGAGCTGTTATCATGAAATAATGATGCCCCTTTGGGATCTGAACACATGGCTGTGCTTTACAGGTTAGAGCAACACCCCCCCCGAATTACAGCAGAACAAGGCTCCTGCTGTGCTTTTCTCCTGAAGGCAGGAGGTTTCCTGGCCTCCCTCTCCCTTATTTTTAGGTGGTTCAGGCACCTCAGCTAAAAACAGGTTCCTGAGAATCATGAGAGAGCAAACAGCTGTGACTTTCTTACTCTACAGCCACCTGTGCTCATGTATTTTTAATGCACCATTTTGGCTATTCCCACCAAAGCTGTGTTAGATTTGTGGTTGTGGTTATCAGCCAGGCCCTGCACTGCTGAGAGGGGACCTGAGCTCTGCTCCACCAGCCCTGAGCTGCTCGTGGCAGGTGAGGAGGAGCACCAGGAAAAGCCTGCACTATCCTTGAGGTCCCATAGCTCAGATTCACAAAGATGAAGAATTCAACCTCCCTGAGAATTATCGAAGTAGCCTCAAAGACATTGTCAGCTGTGCATGAGGAGCCTCCTCATCTGCACATCTTCATCCTGTTAGCCATCCCTAGGAGTTCACATTTCCATCCACAATCCCAATCACACCTTGCTGTGGGTGCACATACAAGTTCATGCACCATTTATTGTTAGTAATAAAGCAAAGGGAGATGTGACAGCACTTGGAGAGGCACAGAAGGACTTGACCTGAATCTTAGACAAGGCATTTCCAGATACTAAAACAGCCTCAGAGCTGCACAGACACTGCACATTTCAATGACACAGAGGTCACATTTTGGGGCTGGGGCCAATTCTAATGCAGCTCATCCCAGCCAGCTGAGGTCACCTGCATCAACCTCCCACTTCCCTGCCAACAACACCATAAAAGACCTGAGTCTCTCAAGGTTAATATTTTTTTTTTTTTTCCTATCAAAATGAGAAAAGGTTGCAGTGTCTGTAAGGTTTTGGACACACTCCCAAAAAAAAAGCAGTCATCACCTGGTTTGGAAAACAGCCTAAGCTGAAATGCTGGGGGCCTATTTACACATAAAGAGACAAAGGAACTCAGGACAGCAAAGCTCAATGAACAAACCCCCATTTCAGTCATTATTTCCTCTACAAAAGGAGAGAAGAAAATGACAAAATCATGAAAATAACAAATGCATCAGTGTGATACAACAAAACATCTTTGCTACTGTAGTAACAGCCATGAGTTTATGAGCCATTGGCTAAAACAACCAACAGAAAAATTAGACAGTTTGGCTGTGGCCACTGGAATGTAATAGATGGCTCTTGAGCAGGGATAACTGAGCACATCCTGCAGTGATTAATGGGAAAAGCTGGGTGGTGAATAAAGTGTTTAACACAAGAGAGCAATATGGCATGCAAACCGAACTAAAACCCCCATAAATAATTTAGGCACCCTTGCAAAGATTTACAAAGATTTATTTCACATATAAATCCCCTTTGTTGTAATATCAGAGAAAAGGATGAGCATTCCCATGCTCATTTATACAGAACAGAATGGAAATCTCACTTCAGAAAGAGGAATGCTCTGAAGGAATCTTCCTTGCCATGACATAATGGAGCAGCATTTTGGCTAAAGGGCTCTTGAAAACTTTGACAGTAAAATCACAGGTTTGGTCTGGAAAGGACCTCAAAGATCATCTCAGCATGGGCAGGGAAGCTCCCACCAGCCCAAGTTGCTCACATTTGTCAACACTACATAATTATATAGCAAATATTAATTTACAGGGCTGGACTTCATACAATGGTATGGGATTAACAACACAAAACTGGTCTCATTTGTAGTTTCTGAAGGCAGGGTCAGCATTTATCACTGTGCCTGCACTGCAGGTCAGAGGGGGCACTGAGCAGTGCAGGGTTCCCACAGCCTCTCACATCCACAAAAATTGAACCCAGAGCCTTTCCTGTTCCAGCAAGCCCAATTTCATCAGCTGTCTGGGTCAAGCAAGGAGCTGTCATTTCTTGGCTGCTCAGCCTGTGAGCCAGGGCAGAGCTTGCTGTGGGATGCCTTCCACTAACATGACAATACCTGTTCCAGTCTAGGACCCAAATCACCCAGTTAAAGCCTCCTGTCAATACTCCACTGATTAAATCAAAGGCTGTGGAAATTCATCTGGCAGTCACATACAACTGAGTTTGTCTTCCAGCCCTACTCTCCACTGCCAAACACCACACATTCCTTAATCTGAGCTCTTTGGAACCCTGATATGCACAAAATCAGGGGCAGCAGACATGGCATTGTTTCCCCTGGGTGCTCTCAGGCTGATCTGCCAAAGTCAGGACAAGTTTTTAAATGAATCATCACAGAGCAGAAGGAGTTGAGCCTTGTGTCCCCCATTTCCTGGAACACAGAGAGAGGTGTGAGAGGGGTGAATTGGGGTCTGGACAGCACAAGGCTGAACCCTCTCCACACTCAGGTCCCTCCCAGAGGCACATCCTGAGCACTGAGCCAAAGGCACATCCTTCAGCTGCTGCACATCAGAGGCTGCAGCTCAGACCCACAAAGCAGCCTGAGCACCATAGTTGGCCACAGTCTCAAAGGCTTGGAAGATAGATTTTATTTTTTTGTATATATGGTGGTTTTAGACATTTGTCTCCATTGTGCACGTGTTCTGTGTGGAGTTCATCAGGAACAGAGAATGCCTCCAGCCCCAAGGCAGTGGTGTCCCAGTCCTCACATGGATTTGTAAGAGTTCCCAGCTGTCTCTGAAACCAGAATAAGCCCAAGTCCCATTTGAGTCTCTTTTGAAGCCTTGGTTCAGGAGCAGGAGAACAAAGCCTCAAGATTTTATCCTTTTTATTGCTCCAAATGCCAAGAAAAGTTTTAAATTAATAGCAGCCAGAATAAAGCTGAATTAAAAAAAATAAAAGAAACATTTACTGCCTTAGATACAGTCCTGTGCCCCTGACATCTCCATATCAGGGCAGTACTGTCTGTGTTGCAGCAGCAGGGAAGCATAAAACATGCTCTTGCTGCAAACACCATGAATTTTTCTGTCCTTTTAAACTTCACTGGGGAAGGCTGCATACTATAAAAACAAAGAGAACGGGAGACTTTCATTCTACATAAGGCAATTACCAGGCCTGTCAGCAAGAGCAAGATTTACTGCACAGAAAGGGTAAAGAGAAAGGAGTGTGCCAGGCAGTGCAGGAAAATATTGAAAGAGACAGGTTTGCAGGATATTTTTCCAGCCCCAGTTTTGGTAGAGGCCACGAAGCTGTAAGAGCAAGCTCCAAAACCCCAAACATCCCACAGGTCTTGGTCTGTACAGGAGAACCAGAACACACCCATGGGGATTCTCTAACACAAGACATGGGACTACAAACCCACATTCCTGCCTGGTTCTGGGGTTATCCCAAATATTCACCTGCAAAGCTGGAAGCTGTGATGGGAAAGCAGAGCCAAGGCACACCCAGATGGTCCAGGCAAAACAGGTCATGAGCAGGGGGCTCTCACCCTGTGTTAATGCCCAGGGAGCTCCAAGAAAAACCTTCCAGAGCATCCTTGGTTGTGGAATTCTGACTGGGAATGGGTCAGTAACCCCATGCAGGAGCTCTTTCTCTGTGTCACAGTCTCAGCTTTGACCATTGTGCTTCTGCGAGAAATAACTGACCATCACCTCACCCAAATCTTGGAATTGAGGAGCTGCTGCTGTTAATATGGAATAATGGTCAAGCTGGAAAGATCTCTCATGCTTTTAAGACTCTTGGATGGAGAAGGTCCCACAGAAGCTCCCACAGAGCTCCTTTGCTGGGCTAAACCTCAATAGCTGTGCTGGAGAACAGCTGAGGTTCTGCCCAGCAAACTCACTCTCAGAGATTGACTGCTGCCATTTGCTTCAAAATGGCAAGAGATTTAAAAAAAAAACCAGATTTTCTTTTTTTAAAGTATAAAGTACTACAGTTTTGACATGAAAAGACACCCAATCAGCATTACAACTTGGAGAATGTGATGCAAACTAAAGAATAAGTACAGAAACCTTTGGCAAACTCCCAAAGAAAGCAAATGTGTTGGAAGTCTCAGCCAAGCTCTCACTGGAGTTAAAAAAGGGATTTATTCCATGTAGCATGTGGTGGTGGTTTTGGGTTTTTTTCCCCCAAAGGATCCTCACTCAGCCCACAAGGGGAGATCCTGTGCTGCTGGGAAGCTGTGAGGAATTTTAACACCAAATTTTGGGTTACTGCTGCTGGCACCCATGATTTTGGATTCTCAGCTGCCTCAGGAATGACTTTCCCCTGCAGGCAAATTGTCATCCTTAGTGTAAAACATACCTGGAGCCCATATGGCCAGTAAGGAAATCCACCCTCTGAAGGACAGTCAGAGGGGAGAGTTAAGCTGAAATCTCTTTTAAACTGTTAAACTGCTGCTCTGAAAGACTGGGCATAAATATTAACACCATCACTAAGCACTTGTATTTGGTATTCCTGCTTGAAGCAACTTTTATTGCTGAGTTTTAAGTGCCTGAAATTAACACCATCTCCTGAAAATGTTGACAGATCTTTCACTGTGATGGTGCCACAAGGCACAGAGCACAGCACCAGCACCAAACCTGGCTATTTAAACCAGAAAGCAAAGCAAAGCAGAGCTCTGGGGGCCAACAGCACCCTGGAGCAGCCCCATAAAAACCTCTGGGGCATCAGCTCAGCTGCCAAAAGAAAGCCAAGAAACCTCCAAGCTGCCAGTGCTGGAAAAAATCCCTGGCCTGGCTTGGCAGTGGCACCTGTGCCTGCTGGGGAACACCGAGGCTGCTGCTGGGCAAGGGGGGCCAGGATCAGGAGAGGCCAGGATTCAGCTGGGTGCCAAACACAAACCCATCTGCCAGGGACAGCCTCACTTCTGTGTTTCAGGAATGATATCAACATGAAGTGACAGGATCATCCTGACCTGGCACTGACTGATCATTTTGGAGGTGATAACTGTTATTCCCTCTTTTCACAAAAGATATGAAGTGTCTCCAATCCCAGAACAAATGGAAAAACAAAGGGGACTAAGGACGGGACGACATGAGATGGGATCCTGAAGTAATTTTGCTTTCCTTGTAGCTCTCACATTTCCTTTCTACACAGGCACACTTGCAAGGAAATATTATTTCTAATTTCGAAATTTTAATAATTTTTTTTTAAATGGGTAGCAGAAATGCCTGAAAGAAAATTCTCCACTTTCTGTTATTCTCTCAAGTAACTTCGTTGACAGACACAGCTTTTAACTCCCTCTGCAGCAAGCTGCCCCCAAAGCAATCCAAGCCTTTCCCATTGATCCCAAGTGAACCCCTCCTGCTGGGACACTGCTGCCAACCCCAAATCCAGTTAAGATTTGTGCACAAGAACCCCAGGCCATACTTTTAACAAACCATGTTTGTCTCACTGAGCCTGCCTGGATGTGGCCCAAGCCACAGCTCCCATGGGATGACCCTTCTGCTCCATCCTTGACACCTCCCAGGCAGAGTTCCAGCATCTCTCACCCTCACTGATCACAGTTCACTTTTTCCTCTCCCTTTGCAGCAGCAAAGAAACCTCACAAGGCACTGGCTGCCTGATTCCTCACCACACACCACTCCCAAACCCCACAGAACTGGGGTTCTGTGCACTGCTGCAACTGCACTGCAATATTGCTGCCCAGAGTTCCATCCTACACTCCCAGGTTGGTTATTTACATCTTTTTTGGGCCCTGGAAGAGGTAACACCTGGGATGAAGCCCAGCTTTTCCACTATTTCTGTCTGCCTTCCTTTCAGCAAGTAAACAAATCAAAAGACCTGATAACGTTTGCTCCCTTGCTCCCAGAGTCAATTAAAATAACTCACAAGAATGATCTTGGGAACTCCAATGCTGGAATTAACTGGAATATTTTCTCTGCTGTGATGGGTGAAGAGAACCTACCCTCTCCTCTCAGCAATGCTGTTCTCTAGCACTTAATCCAAACAAATTCCAGTTTTTCTGCCTCTCACAGAGCAGTTTCCCTTTCACAGGCTGCAGAGAGGCACCCAGGGTCCAGCAGTGCTTCCAGAAGCCACCTGGCTTTGGCCTCACCCCAACCCCTTCTGATTTCAGCAGGAGCAGAGTCAGGTCAGCACTGTGAGCTGCTTTGAGAATCAAAGCCTAAATTTACTCAGCCAGTAGTGGCAAACTCAAGGGTCTGGAATGCCATTAACCTGTGCAGCTTCTTCCAGTCACAAAGTACCAGTGTGCAGAAGAGCTCTTTCATTCTGCATGGGGCAATCTCTATCAGATTTTGGAAAATGCTTGGATTACTCTTCTTCAATTGCTGTGGTCTAACTGCATCCCCAAACACTGGGTCTTTGACAAACAAACCTCTGTACACACTTATTTGTTTTACAAAGAAGAGGTTTCCTCCTCAGAGTTCCTAAAGCTGAATTTCTGGTTTTAACAAAGTCCTTTGTACAGCACAAAAGAAAAAAGCGCACCAGTGAGCTGAAGCAGAGATTTTCAGCTGTTCACTCCAAGATTTTAGTTTTAGGACCCATCTGATCTTTCCATCTTCTGAAAAAGGAGAAGGGAGGAAGAGCTTAAAACTTCAGTGCAACACATAATCCATCTTTTGCCTAAATCCCCCAAGTCACAGCACGCTCACCACCTGCTTTACTGCCACTCCTGCAGCCTGGCCTCAGCAGGGAACAGTCTGCTGCACTGAGGATTTCCATGAAATTCCAAGGGCAACACCCACAGATCAATTTTAAAGAGAAGTGGGAAAATTCTACACAAAAATCTACTGAGGGTCAGGCCTGCAACCTTTACCAGAGTGCTGCATGTACAGGCACCAGTGCATTTGCAGACACAGCAAGAGCTCAGGGACTTGCCTTGTCACACTGGTTATAACACAGACACCAGCATATTTCAAAATATTTCTGCAACCTAAGTTGGAAGAGATTAAATTTATTTTTTTATCTATAAATCAGAGGACACCCAGCAGAATAAGTTGCATCACAAAGGCTCAGACACATGGGTAAAGTTTCCATTTAAACAGCTCAGTGATTTTGGTTGTCTATCTAGGAAATTTAAACAAAAATATCCTGTTTCCCCACCCCAGTGAAGCCAGCTTTTCCTTGCCCCCTCACATTGCTGTTCAAGGTGTGCAGCATTGCCAGGCTGCCCAACTCTGTGCCAATACCCTGATGAAAAACTGTGTAATCACAAAAATGACAGAAGTCCTCCACGAGGATCTGCAGAGGCTGTTATTTGCACAGGAAAGGCTCGGTAGATGCTGACCTCCCCCGAGTTCTTCCCCACCCCAATGCAGAAAATCCTCTCTGCAGTTATTAACAAAGACAGCCCTAAGAGCCCCATGCAGTTAAATGATTTAACACCTCCAGGTAAAACTTTTGTGCTGCATTCTCATTTCCAACCCACCAGCCACCCTTTCTTTTTTATCAGCCAGAAGAGGAGAGATTTGATGCTCCATGCAGATTTTATCTCTTGTGTCATCCAGGAGATTTACAGCCCCAGCCTGACCCGCTGCATTCAATGAGGTGAAGCTGTGGCAGAGCTGTCCTTTTGCAAGGTGTGAAAATGCAGAGCATCACAGCCTGGAAAGCAGCAGATCAGCTCTGTGGAAGCTCAGCAGGCAAACAAGAGGCTCATGGCAGTGGCCAGGCTCAGCCAGACCCTCCCACCACCCTGAGCAGAGCTGGGCAGGGGTTTCCCACCAAAACATCCACCACCTTTTGGGCCGTGCTAAGACTACAATGAGAGCCTGCTTTCCCAAGAGATTACAGAGTCACAGAATGCTGGAATTCTCCGGGCAGGAAGGAACCTCAAAGCTCATCCCTTGGGGCAGGAACACCTTCCACTACCCCAGGCTGCCCCAAGCCTCACCCAACATTAATTTCTAAAAGTAACTTCCATGTGCAAGGGCACGATTTCCTCTGTGCTCTTGTGCTTATGAAAACTTCCAAAGCTCATTATTTGGAGGTATCACACCTTCCCAAAAAAAGGGTCAATGAAAGCACAGGAGCTTTCTGTAAGGGATGGAGCCTGGAGAACAGGGAGCTGTGGTGGGACAGGCAGTGCCTGATCACAGATAACACCCTCACTGTTTGCCAAGGCACACCTGAGCTCCCCACAGAGAGGTGAAGGAAGCAGAGGCACAGGTGTCATTCAGAAAGACAGAACTCTGCTTAATGAGAAAACTTGACTCTGCATTTAACCAAAATAAAACGGATTATGAGCAGTAATTTGTAATCCCTAATCACAGACTAGTGTGGAATGTGCTATTAACCACACCTCAAACTCTGGAGAAATTTACCACTAAAAAGAATTAATAGCCATTCGCTAGCAAGTTTATCAGCAATTTAATCAAAATAAAAAGCAAATTTGTAGCTTAAAAATATACTACACAAATCATTAAGATTGTGTGCAGCACCTGAAGCACCAACTATTCTTCATGCCCATAAATTATGATACAATAAGAGCACACCTTTCAAGAACACAGATATGGTACATCAAAGTCAAATTTTACACCTGCAAAGTAAAGGAGAAAGGAAACAAACGTCTTCTCTCAATGCCAGGACCTAAAGGATCACCCCACTTGTTACACAGTTATTTAAATCAGAAGCAGAGTAATTGTATTTGATTTGAAAGTCCAGCAGCATTCTGATCAGGATTTGGTTCTAATCTGATTTTAGAGCTCCCCTCTTGATGGATAAGCTCCTCTGAAGTATTGTCAGCACCCCAGCTGCTGTAGGGGAGTAATGATTTTATTTGGTTTCGGTCAGAAGTGAGATTTGTGTCTATCATTGCCCTGAGTAGACAGAAATAAATTAACCTAGCACAGCACCCAGGAGTGCAAAACCAGCTTCTCCAAAGTTGCTGATTCCTCCTGTAAACAGCTTTTTATGTCTGTCCAGCCACGCTGCTGTGCCCCCTCCAGCCCTGAGCACACAGCTCTGCACTGGTACCTTGCACAGGAACTCTTCTTCACCTGTTATAAACATTGCTGCTCTCTGGCTCTTCTGCATTATTGTGGTTTTTTAAGTTAAATCTGGATTGATCAATAACTGCTGTTGCAAAGCAAGTCAGCTTCACACTCCACTGTCTCAAAATATTTTAAACCTTCAGTTTTGTGTGGTCCTGAGGATGCTGCAGGAGCTGAGTGTGAGGTGAGAGAGAAGCTCTGACTCTGCAAGCAGGAATGTCTTGCAAAAATAGAGGCTCTGAAATACCTGCATTTCTGAAACCCCACCTTGTTAATTGCTTCCTTTGCCTTAATCCCTGCAACTGATCAAAACTCACTTTATTCTCAATTTTCATAGAAGCTCTGACTCTGCCAAGGAACTGTCTTGGTTCTTTCTGCATAACTGAGGCCTTGGGTTGTTAATTTAAACATTTAAACATCATCTTCTCCAAAGGATTCCTCGAGTAAGGCTGACTGTAATTCCCACTGATGGAACATACACACAGAGACGTAGATTCAGGCACAAATGCCAAAGGTACTGCTCAGACCAAACTCTTGCTATAACTGAGGAATCATTTTCAAAAATCTTTCTGAGAAATTAAAAAAAAAAAATCTGTCATATGAATTAAATAAAACCCTTGGCAAATATCCATATTTTTCTGTTTTCCACAATTTTATCCTGCTATAAAGAACAAAATACTGCACCTCACCACAAACAACACATTGCAAACTACCCCTCAATGGCAATGCTAATCTGACTTCATTCTACTACATAGGCAATTTCCTATTAAAACCTACTCCTAAAGTGAGCTCAGCAGTTGGGTGAGATAAGCACCTTTTCAATCCAGAAATCCTTTTACCAATTCTGCATCAGTGCAAGAGCAGCAAGATGAAAATGCCAATGGATGCAACACCTCACTGAGACCTCCAGCTCAGATGCCAGATGATGCTGCTTTTTCTTCCATGAGAATCTATAAAAAAACCAAACTAAAGTCGTTGGTTTATTGTATAAATATCATGGCAATGGTGTTTTCAGTTATTATCCCCTGGGATCAGATCTCAAGTGAGAGGGGGGAAAAACTCCAAATTCCTTTGACCATTGCCAGAGATATCACAGACCCTTTGCACACATTGATTTCTGGTGTTATTTACTTTACAATAGTAGAAATATCCCTTTGCATGTTCCAGAAATAAGAAAGCTAAAGGAGCCATCTATATGGGTGTGAGATAGGATATTGAGCTGGATTCCCTGAAGCAGAAGTCACTGGCATAGAGGTAATATTTCAGAAGCTGGAATTGATTTCTAAGCCAGTCCTTCAGCATCCAGCATTCATGAGAGCTCATATTGGAGGAAAACAAGTCGATACAAGGGGCATGAGAGATTTAAAAGGCTTTGAGGTACAGTAGGATAACAATGGATAATTTACACATGATGCTTAATAAGCAACTGCAGAAAAGCTTTTTTTCCTGCCTATGCCCAGGGTAGTTTGTTTTTTGGTTTTTTTTTACAGTTACACAGTGGACTTTATAAGGTGATTTTGCCCAACCTGAGCCAGGCCAGTGGCTCTTGCTCTGGGTTTAATGAGACAGGAGGTGTCCAAGGCCTTTTTATTTCTTGCTGTGGTACTCAAGCCTGCCTCTGGTTCTGGTTCTCCCTCAGTAAATCTTGATCAGCACCAATCTATTCCATTTTACCTCAGCCTTTCAGGATTTATATCCAAGGAAAAGAACTGATTTTGGCCCTGTTCCAATCTGTCAAAATAATCAAAAGGCCCTTTCTCTCATAAAATTCTAATAGGATTTTTCTGAATAACTCCAGCTAATATTCAGCACACTTGGAACCAAATACCCAAACTTACCTAAGAAAACCTTCCCCTTGCCTCTTTAAGCAAGCCTAGACACTAACAATGCCAAGTATTGTCAGATAAAAATATGAGACAAATTAACCTTCATTAAGAAAATGCACCTGCAACACAGCCTACCAACTGTGAAAAAGCTCCTGTTCCCTGGATTTGCATTTGTATTGTCCTCACCCCTCATTAAACAGTCCTGCTGAATTTTGCTGAGCAGTCACTGGCTGCTCTATGTTCAGCAAGAAGAATCTCTCTGGAACCATGGCAATTTTGCAAAATCAAATTATTTACTCAAAAATTAGTGAGCAGGTTTTTCATCATCCTTTTCTCACACCCCAAGTAAAAAAAAAACATTCTGTAAGAAGTCTGGTTAGCTACAAGGAATATTCTGAGTAACAAGAGCAACTTCTTAATTTTTTGTTAGGGTTTATTTTTTGAGTCAGGAGAATCAAATAGATAAAATATTAGATAAAAGTGTGATTACAACTTGACATAAAGGGCTGTAAAAGTAAACAAGTCACAAACTCCATGCCCCAGTCCTTACAGAAATGTTTGCAGGCAGCTTCCACAAAGCCTGATGCAGAAGTTTTTGTTGAATTAAGCATTGCCCTGTACAAAATTCATTTCCATCAGTTCCTAGGGGCATAAAGGTACAAGTACTAAAACCACAGGTAAGGCTGATAGACCCAGCCAGGAGGGCTCTCGCTGTAACCTCAGCCCAAATTCTGTGGCCCATCCTTTGTGCCCCACGAGGGGCTGCCCCCCACCCCCAGCGAGGCTGAGGCTGCTGCAGTGATCAGAGCCAGAATAGCACAGCTGAGGCACTCGGGCACCTCCCAAGCCTTCAGATGAGGTTTTTGCAGAGGGCACAGCACTGTTTTTCACCTCCAAGGAGCCTCAGTGATGAAATAAAGCTTGTGGGTACTAAGAGCTCTGAAGTCACTGCAGAGTCAGATGATTATGTAAGAAATAGAGCACTGGGATGTTTAATTACACTGGCTTCATTCCTGCAGCTGACTCTGCCAAAGGGGGGTTAAATCACCTGAGAGGTGCAAATCCACTGTCAGCACACAGTCTCACCCCTCCATGACTAAAACTCTGATTTTTTTTTTTTTTTTTTTCCCACTTTACCCCATCAATGACATTCCTACAGACAGGTACTATGGGACTCTGCTGAGGCAAAGTCTCCTCAGCACCAGTGGGACTTTTATTCCACTCAAACACTTCAGGGTTTCTCCCTCCTCAGCTCTGTTTTCTAAAAGACCACATTAAATATGAATTGGAGGAGGGAATTGATTGGGATCTTTCACTTAACAACCAAACTCATAATTGCTGGACAAGTGCTTATCAAGACCAGTGTTCCAGATCTCGCTCTTCCAACACCTCAAAGCCCCAAAATCACACCACAGAAACGGGGGGTTTAAAAATCTCACAGTTCACAAATGCAAAGCAACATTTTCCTATTCATTGCAGTCTTTAGAGGGGAAGTGAAAACACCAATTTCTCTTTGCTCCCCCTCAGAGAGCTGGGAATTTCGGATTCCAACCTCCTCTCACATCACTCCCACAGCAGCAGCAGAGGCTCCAGAGCCTCAGGCACTGCCCCAGCCAGGTTTGCCCAGGCAGTGATTGCACAGAACAGCCTGGGAAATTCTCCACAGGCTTCTAAACCATCACAATAATTCAAACAGGTGTTCACTGGGGCATTTTACATTGTTGTAACTCCAACTGGATGCAGAATATTACTTGGTCTGGTAATGCATAACTCAAGTGTAGCAGTTATGTAATTTTAAAATAAGTGTGAGGAAAAAAAAAAAATCAGCTTTTCACTTAACAGTTCACCCCAGCTTCCAGCAAGAAGGGGTTTTCTTGTTTGGGGGAGGGTGGATTTTAAAATATAAGATCTACAAATCTACAACCTGCCCAGCCAATCCTTAAAAGCAAAGTTTATTGGCTGATTTACGTAACTATACCCCAAAGTTTCAGTGCCCAAGTTGAAGCTGAAATGTTCACAAAAGCCACCATGTCCAGTTTGGATAACAGAACTCCATACAGACTACAGGGCTACATAATTCCACACAGGCACCCTTAAAAAAGATCCCTAGAAAGAGTTAACAGTATGAAAGTATATAAAGACAAATATTAACACTAACCAAAGAACACCAGCAATTCCCAATATCCCCAAACAGCTCCCCATGGGGAGGGGGCTCTTAACAGAACTAACTGTGCTCAGTCCTGAAATCCTGATAATTTTCTGCAAATTCACACTTGTGCACAAGCTTAAACTCATTGCTGTTTGGGAAGGTACTTAAACATTAAGCAGACCTTGATTTGCTTGGTATCCAAGTTGTCCCAACATATTTAAGATTCTGGAATCTCATTTTCCATATTGTCCAAACTCTGCTAAATTTCTCCAAGTCAGAATTAAGTTTCTACGGCACCCCTACTTTATCTTACTGCAGTTAAGAGGAACAGATACAGTGTACAAATCCTGTCCAAATGCCCAGTAATCCCATTCACTAAATGCTTTTGAAAAATCAAGATCCAGCACCATCTCCCTCTATAAAAAAAAAGAACCCAAATCACCACATTGATGAACATTTGAGAAAACAGTTTGAACTTAATTACAAAAGAATTTGCAATTGCAATTTTGGTTTTACATCCCTGCCCTTCCTCTGGAAGTGCCCATTTCCCCCTTCCAAAACACAGCATTTAGGCAGCAATTTAATTAAGGTCGGGTAAAGCTGATAAAACAAAAGAAAATAACCCTTCATTAACAAAAGAAAAGAGACTCTTTGGGAAGTGAATGACATCATGACCCTGATATCCTTTTTCTCTGGAGAGCTCAGCCAGACCATCCTGGTGCATCCAATCTTGATTTCCCCCTGCCAGCAGCACATTTGGCAAAGCCACGGTGCCACCTGCCCAGGAAAAGCCTCCTGTGCCCCCAAACAAGAGGCTGTGGGGCAGAACTGGTTCCCTTTCCAAGGACATGGGGGAAGGAAATGTCTGGGAAAAGGGGAAAATGCCTCCTGCCAAACCTGCCCAGTTCACCTCCAGCAAGAATTCAAGGAGTGGTTAAGAAGTGCCTTGATGGTTTCCCTTGCTTTTTACCTCTCCTGCTTCTCTTCCTCCCATTTTGCCATTTTTAAGAGAATTCTGTCAATTTCAAGTCACAAGAGAGGTGTGTGAATTCTGCAACTTGGAGGGGTGAGGAAAATCCCCTGGGCAAGGTTTAAGGAATTTCAAATTCGCTTTTTCTACAGAGTTCAGCTTAACAAAGAGGCACCAAATCATCCAGCTGGTGGTGTTAATCTTATTAATATTGCAGTGGGATATGGATGCTGGACATTAAAATAGTGAACCTGTGTCCTGCATCCAACAAGAGGTTTTTTTCATTGTTTTACCTGCAGGGAATAAGTGCCATCCATTGTTTATTTTGAAAAAAACAATAATTTCAGACTTTGGGATGGGTGAAATCCCACAGCATTTTCTATAGACTTGAGTTATTGCTCTTTAAAAGGAAATTCAATACAAGCACAGATACCTAATTACTTGTGAATCAGTCCCATATAAATATTAGACTATAAATTAGACTGCTTGAAGATAATTCCTCTGCTTCTTGGGCCTACTGAAAAACAAATTGTTATAAAATACCACTGTGCCAGAGCATAAAAAGCCTTCATATTTTAGCAGAGCTGAGATAATGAAAGATTCAGATGCTTTAAATTCTCCTCAAGATTCAAGATCTCAGGAAATCCATATATAGACTCCCACACAAACTCTTTATGCTCTGATAACAGCCCTGCTGCCTCCAGAGCAGAATTTCAGCAAGTTCAGTACTCAGAGGCTCCTAGCAGAGCACAGGTTCTCTCTCTCCAGCCACTGCTACTTTCAGGTAGGTCCTAACTTCAAAATTTAGTCCTGACAAGTGATGTTATATAACTGTACCCAAAGCTTCAGTGCTCAAGCTGAAATGTTCAGAAGAGCCACCACGTGCAGTTTGGATAACAGAATTCCATACAGACTGCAGGGCTGCATGATTCTACACAGACACACCCTTAAACAAGGTCCCTAGAAAGAGTTAACAATAGGAAAGTATTCCAATGTCCATAAAGACAGAGATGTGTAAATTGGTCAAAATGTGCCCAGGCTTTATTTGTTTCAGATGTGTCAGTGCTGGAGCCTCAGTGCCAGATGGGCCAGGCCCTGCCAGTCTCCAGAGGGAGATTTAGCTCCAGACAGGCACAGGAGCAGCAGGAGACTTCAAGTGCCCTTTGTTCCACAGGATGAACCTTCATCTCGTGATGGATCTGAACAGAGCTGGGCACTGGGCATCAAACCCTTCCCCAAAGCCTGGCTGTTCCCTCACACCATCCCCAGTAAAGAAAAGAACGTAATAAATAATTTATTGGGGTTTTCAGGTTGGCCACCTCTGCAAAGCATTAAACAAATGTTTGAACAACAAACCTGCCTTGCTGACAGGTGGATTTGCCCCAGTGAACAGCTGGAGCAGAGGTGCCTGTGCAATTTGGCAAGGATTCCATAACAAAGAACCTGCTCCAGGCTCAGGTGAGTCCTGCAGTGCCAGCAGCCAAAATCCTGCCCTGTGCCTTCACCCTGCCCCTGCCAGTGACACCAAAAAAAAAGAAACAGGTGGCACTCCTTAAACACACAAAAACTGTGTGTAATTCTTGCTTCACAGATACATCTCTGACAGAGCTAAACCAAATAATGACCTGGCTCTGCTGCTGCTTGGGGCAGTGAGATGAGATTTTTAACTACAGCTCCTTCAGGAAGAGCTTCTACAGCACTCACAGCATCCAAGTGGTAGAAAGACACAGTTCTAGTTACTACTGACCATGTAAATCCAGAATTTATCCTGCATTTCCCTGTAAGAACTGGGTAAGGCCAGGCATTGGATCATCAGCACCCTCAGTCAGTGTCACAAATCAATGTGGAGAATTATTTCCCCCCATCATCCACATTGAGCTCATCTCAAAGGCAACTCCTTTGTCTACACAAGAAAAAAAAATCCTGTTCAAACTTCAAATAAAGATTCTTGTGATGTCTTCCAAGCTCTCTCTATAAATGAATGCAAGCTGTGATCATCTTTTTTTTCATCCTACCTGAAACTGCATATTTAAGTTCCACTGATGCTGAATTGGATCTAAGTGTCCTGTTAGAAGAATGAAAGGTTGAGAAGGCAGTGAAACACACCCCTTTATAGCTGCTCATCAAACCACTGCCAGTTGTTTTAATCACAGTTAATGATGTCTGACATCAGGAGACATTTTTTATAATGTGCTGTCACCAGGATTAGAAGCGTTGCTGCAATTTTATGTTCTTCTTTAGGCTACAGGGGAAAAACAGCATGCAAAGAAATTGTTTAAAATGGGAGTTTGCATAATGCCCAACAGCAGAGAAAAGCCCATCACAAAGCAAATATCCAAGAAAACCATTAGCTTTGTCCATCTCAATGAAAACCACTATTTCTAAATTAATTTAAATGTGTTCTGTACAAACAGCCTGGATGCCTCAATCCAATCATCTTGTTTTGGTATTTATGGACATAACAGTTAAAGTCAGGCACAGCAGCATCTGTGTGCCTGCAAATGAATAAAACCAGTGTGCTAGAGGAGGGAGGCTTTAATGCATTTCAGTACTTAATCTACATATTCTTTAAAAAAAAAAAAAATCTGATGCATGTAAGAATTCCTTCCTATTAAAAGCTAAATATTCCTCTCCTACCCTTTTTTATTATTTTAAGAGCCTTCCACCAGGCTTCTTTCAGAAAACTACTTCCATTTCCCTGGGCTGCCAATCAAGATTCCTGGGCAATGATCACTTTCCCTGTTACCCAGTGTCAGTCACAGTCTGTCACATCACATTGAGAGGAAAATCCAAAGTGATTGGTGCACCTGGATGTGAATGTGAAGCATAGGGGGCAGCTCCTCTGATTGTGCTGTGACAACTGAGCACATATTTACTAATAACCCACCTTTCTTAAAACATTATCATCAGGACTGGGCTGATAGCAGCAACCTTGGGGCACAGACAAGTACTCAATCTGCTGGGTTCATTATTATATTCAAATCTTAGGAATTCTAGGAATACTTCCAGCAAAACCACTCATTACTGAAAGTAAGAGCACGCAGGTATCTGCAGAATCAGGACATTAGGCTGAACTGATTTTTTTAATTAAGTGTATGAACAGTGCAATGAAACCTTAATTAAGATCTCCAGAGATTACAAGCATCCAAGCAATGAAGCCACAGTGGTGTTGTCACTTGCCATGTGCAGTTGGCACATTAGATCCCAGCACAGCAGTTAATTTTGATTTACAAGAACACACATGCTCACTGTTGGGAAGGGTCCTGAGCTGCTTTCAGTGAATGTTGGTCTGTGCTCTCTACAGACTGAAAATACCCAGATCCAATTCCAAGAGAATCATCACAGCTGCATTTTTGTCTGTCTTCCCCCATCTCCTCCCATTGACCAGAAGTTAACAAAGCTCTGTCTCCAGAGCTGGCCTCTACTGTTCAAACCTGACATACAACCAGGCACAGCTTGTGATAAATTCTAAATGAACAGAAGCATTTTTTTGCTGAAGTTCTAAGTCTCACAGGCAAGATAATCCGCTGGTTAATGAACTTTTGAGTCAACTATGGTCAACTATCAAAGAAATCTGGATTAAAGCTAGAATTCCAGTGCTAGGAACTGTGCTTGGACACAGAATTAAAGCAGAAACCACCTATTTGATACAGAAATTTTCACCAAATTTTAGTTCATACAAAAAACCTTAAACCCCCAAAAAATGAAAATCTAGAACAGTCTCACTGGGAGCAGTGATCAAGCAAACATCTGAGGACCTGCTTCCACAAAGCCCCATTAACCAGATTAGAGCAGAAAATAACAGACCCTCACTGGGTAAATTGCTGCTGACAGTTGGAGCTTTTCCAATGAAAATGTCTTATAAGCAATAGGGACATCTCCAGTCAGGAGGATATTGGAAATCCTGCTCTGAAACAGCTGCTATTTCTCATGTTATCACCCCCCTGGGAGCTGATGTCCTTGCACAAAACACATTTTGCAGGAGGAAGATGCAAGTTGGGGCTGGAGCACTCAGAGCTGCTCCAAGTGCCAAGAAACCCCATCTCAGATGTGCCCCATTTGGCTTCCCCCCTAAAGAAACCCCAGCCAGCAGGGCTTGGGCATGACCCTGCCCATGGCCTGGCATCAAATGCTCTGTCCTGATTTATGAGGAATCTGTAAAGGGAGGAGCTCCTCAGCCCCAGCCCCGGCTGTTGCTTTTTTGTTGGATAACAGCACCAAGCAGAGCAGCCTTTGGGCAGCAGGCAGGGTTTGATCCTTCCTCAGAAAGGAATCCCCATGAATGCTGGCATGTTCTTACCTCCACCAGCTCTCAGACTGGAGTAGGGAGTTCCCTGTGGCTGCCTGCATTTTTTTTTCCCCCCCCTTTCTGTGACTGAGTTAATTTTCCCTTGCTTTCGTGGCCTAGGAAACTTTATATTTAATTTTTATTATATTATTATTATATTATTATAAAAATTATTTATATTAATTTTTAATATATTTATTTTTCTTATTGTAGAGGCACAATAGAATGGAAGTCTCAACCCTGTTTCCCTCTCACCCACAGCTTAAACACAATTAA
>VZTR01029838.1:367443-416984 GCA_013400775.1 Chaetops frenatus | reverse complement strand
GGCCTGGCATCAAATGCTCTGTCCTGATTTATGAGGAATCTGTAAAGGGAGGAGCTCCTCAGCCCCAGCCCCGGCTGTTGCTTTTTTGTTGGATAACAGCACCAAGCAGAGCAGCCTTTGGGCAGCAGGCAGGGTTTGATCCTTCCTCAGAAAGGAATCCCCATGAATGCTGGCATGTTCTTACCTCCACCAGTCTCAGACTGGAGTAGGGAGTTCCCTGTGGCTGGCCTGCATTTTTTTTTCCCCCCCTTTCTGTGACTGAGTTAATTTTCCCTTGCTTTCGTGGCCTAGGAAACTTTATATTTAATTTTTATTATATTATTATTATATTATTATAAAAATTATTTATATTAATTTTTAATATATTTATTTTTCTTATTGTAGAGGCACAATAGAATAGAAGTCTCAACCCTGTTTCCCTCTCACCCACAGCTTAAACACAATTAACTTTTCATTTGATGCATTCTTCCTGTCTGCACTCATAATGCTCCCCCAGGAAATGAGAGCCAATAAGTCCTGCCCAGGAGTAGGAGAGCAGGGGACTGACCAAATATTGTATAATGCTCTATTATAGGCCTATGGGAAAAAAGTTAATTAAAGACCACTGATATCCTTTGGGAAAATGTTTAATATATTAGCTCTTGCAGCACAACCATGCAATGCAAACAAACCCCTCCTCTTTGGAAAATGTGAATATATCACACATTTGGGGAAAAAAACCCAGCAAAATCCAGCAGTGTTTTTATTGGTCATTGGCCACAAATAAGTCTAATAAGATAGACAAAGAACACACTTCAAGGATATTAACTTCAACAAACACAACCTCTGCTGTGGCCTATACATCACTTTCCTGAATTGGGAAGAGCCTGCATATAATTCAGGTGCTCCCATATTTTTTGCAACAGTAATAACAACTAATAAGCATTTCCACATAGTTCCTTGGGCTTGGTGAGCACAAAACAAGACTCAAAGACAAACCCAGGGTTCCAAAAGCTCCCAGAAGAGGAGCCTTGCAAGTGTGACCAGATACGTCCAAAAACTGGGGTTGAGAGTGTCTCTATCCCTGCCTGAGTCTCCCCAAAGGGATGCACAACCTTGATACATGCAAGGCGTTAATTTGGAAAGCCAAAAACTAAATGCTCCAATAGTCACACATTTTATGCAGGTAGAGAAGTGGAGGTTTATTGAATACCTTTCTCATTAGCATACATTTCCAGAGGAACCAGCCCCATCTCTGAGGTCATGTTAAGCAAGCCTCATGGCTACATTTTTTTTACTGGTGTTATTAAACCCCACTGGAGCAGGTGCCACATTTCAGCACCTGCAACAGGTTCACACAACTGTTAGCACTTGCATTTGAATGCAAATAGGATGTTTGTGTGGGGGAAAAAAATGCTTTTTTTTCAGCAACAGGCTCCAAAGAAAGCCCAACTGCACAAATGACAATCTCAGCTTCCACTGACATCGATGAGGCACAGGGACACAGGTACCCAGATTCCTTGGATGTCTCACCACCATCAGCAGGAAAAGAAATGCTGAGAATTGCTCTGAGCTGATGGATCACACAAGGGGAAGACCCTGGGCTTGCAGGCTCTGTGACTGCCAGCATGTTTGAGAGCATGAGAAAAACTACTTTACCAAAGCACAAAACAGGGATAATGTGATTTCTAGTGGGATCTCAGACTCTGCCTGGTGGGAGGGAGCCCCTCTCTTCCTGCACAGCCCCAGAGCATCCAAGGCAGCTGCTGTTCCAGTGAGCAGAGACAAATCTGACACAGGGGTGCCAGGCAGGGAGCAAAGGCTGCACAGCAGTGACCTGCAAGGCTCAGATCTACAGCTGCAGGCATCTGCTTCCAGCCCTGGGGAGGGCACCCAGCCCATGAGCACCTCACAGGGCTTGTGTTTCACCTTGCACTTCAAACTCCAGGCAGAAACATGGATCTGGAAGCTGAGCTCCAAAGCTGTGGGTGCCGTGCAAGTGAAGAGCAAACACAGATGGAAAACGGCTGCATGAACAGAGCTGAACCATAGGCCTTTCTTTTATTTACACATTTTGGGTTCATATGTGACCTGCAGCTTGCTCTTGATTTAAATAGGACACTGGCAACGAGTCTTGCCATCAAAACTGAATTATATGAACAGTTTCCCCCCCCCAACCCACTCACACCCACGCTGGTTTTCACCAGTGGATCTCAGAACACTTCATTGCAGAGGGGGAGGAAGGATGACCTGGCCCATCAGGTACTGCCAAAGCTGTCACCTGCCTAAATCATGTCAGAACTGTGTCCTGCAGGTACCACTGCCAGCTCCAACAGAGACACCAGCCCCCCTGGGGGGATTCTCATGGCACCACCAGCAGCAATAGCTGGATCAGCTCAAAGGAATGTCCTCCTTGCTACTTCTTTTGGGATACTCTTTGTTAAAAAAAAAAAAAAGAAACCTACCCACACACAAATTCATTATAATCGTACCCATGTTCTTTTTCTGGTTCTTAAAAGAGCACATCTGCAACGAGGCCACCCACAAGCTGAAATAAGGGTCATTTGTCTAGCAGGGTTTCCTGGTGGAATACACAACAAAAAAGACAACCTCTGTGCTAAAAGTAAATGTGTATATTCACCATTCTTCTAGTTTTGACTTTGAGCTTTGACTACAAGGTCCTCCCTGAACAGAGTTATTGTGTCTGTGATTTATCAGGCAACATATTGATATTTACTTTTGTAATTACAAACACCTTTTTCCAGCAGTCAAATAATTGTTTCCACAGAAGTAACCTCACGTGAAAGGAGTAATAAGCACAAAATGATGTTTCATTAAGGCCATTAACGATTTTTTATTAGCAGCTACATCAGATTTAAGTGGCATCTTTAGTCTCTGCATGTGCATATGTAGAACCTGTGTCAGATTTGTCAGCTTTTGATGGATGTTTTCACTCTCACTGCTATTATTACTCTTATATAGTAATAGTGGCAACAGGGACCTAGTTTATTAAACCTTATGTTGCATCTGCCACAATGCCCTGGGGCTGGAGTGCAGTCATCTATTCCAAGCACTATTCCTTGCAATTACACTTGATTGTTAACTGTGTATGCTCAGGAGCACTTACATTTGAGTGCTGAGGTTTTCTTCTGATGGGCCGTGCTCGAGCTCCCGGACAGTTAATGGGATTATCCAGATCGCTGGCACTGAAACAAAGTGAAAATACATTAGTATAGCTAAGAGTGGATTAAAATATCACTGATAGCAGACAACAGCACGGCTTTGAAATCTGCTGGTCGTGTGTTTTAGAGGCAGCAGATGAGAGAGAAGGGGGTTGGTACTGAGGGTGTGATGTGCCAACACCCTCCCAGCGTGGCTGGGGCAGCAGCCCTGCAGAGCACTCAGGCTGCACACACTGCACCATCCCTGTCCCCCCCAGCCAGCAGCATCCTCCTCCATCCCACACACGGCCAAGAACACAGAAAAGCCTCCTGAGGGACAGCCTGAGGTCTCCAGTGGCACATCACCACCACTCTTGTGGAAATGAACACCTGAGGGGGGGCTCAGCCTGGGAAGGAGGGAAAGGATCACATCAGTCACTCCCCTCAGGGGACAAAGCTCCCAGAAAATGCCCGTGAAGAAGGAATGCAATGATTCCTTGGTTGCTGCATCACTGCTTGAACATAGATACCATAAAGCCAACCTCTTCCAGGACAGAATTATCTGTGACATCCTCGAGGGGCACAAAACGAGTCTGCCAACTACAGCACAAGGCAGGGTGTGAAAGCTGCACTGGGAGGGGTCCTGCAAGAAACCAGGTGAGTCAAGAGCTCCCACTGCTCCACAGAACAGGTAACTTCAAACATCAGAGCAAAGGGAATGACCAGGAAAGGACCACAGTCCATCCAAGTGTCTGAAGGGAAGGTGGGAGCTGCTTTGCAAAGGTGCTCACACATCACCAGACCCAGCAGCTCAGCCCTAAAGGGTGGGAATGAAACAGAGCTTTCTGTGAACAACTTTTCTCAGAAGGACTGGGAGTAAAGTCCCATTCATCTGCAGCAAAGTTCCTGAGAGCTGAACAGCAAGAACAGCAGAGAGTGAAACTAAATGTCAATATTTACTTTCATCTCATCAGAAAGCCCTCCAGCTCCAGCCAGGTAAGGCCAGAGCTCAGGTACAGCAAAGAGACATGAAAACATCTCCATCACATGATTTTGTCAAGTTCTGCTTAGGGGTTGATTGATGCACATTTAACATCAAACAGCATCAATCTTGGAAGCTTTGAGATCAAGTCATCATTCATCAGTTGAAACATTTCAAATCAACCACAGAGATGAATTAATAGAGAAGCTGTTGAGATGTCTTTGTGTAATTACTGTTCTGCAACAATTAGGAAGTTTACATTATTTGCCCAAAGACAGACAATTGCTAAGCCTGGTAGTAGTTATAAATCAAGTTCTCTCTTTAACAATTTGTTAAACTTGAATAGAGACACCTGCATGGATGTACTTATTGACATTTTTCTGAATTTATTCGCCTTAAAAAACACAAGGAGTTTTTGTACATTGAACACAAAGTTGGAGTTATTTCATATTCAGTAGAATAAAAAGTGTACTTTGTAGCAGTATCAGAGGGATCCCAGTGGCCTCCTAAAATAAAATAATTAAATAATTAAAGTCATACCAGCAGACAAGCAAAGATGGTCTAAAAAATATCAAGAGACTGGACATATAAATCATGATTACAACTCATATAATCTTTGACCTACACACAAGCTACAAGGTTCAAAGGTGGCATTGCATTATGTATTTATTGCCTGCCTAAGCCATTATTCACCAGCCTTCATTTGAAGGGGTAGGTATGATGGGAGTCCCACACAGGGAAGAATACATCAGAAAACATTCCCTAGAAAGGATGGCACAGCTAATTTATCTTGTGCCTCCTCCTCCTCAATTCGTGGTGTGGCAGCTCCCTGCAAAATGAAGATTCCCAGTGCAAGAACAGGACAAAGTGCAGCCCTTGCCTCCTGCCCAGCCCTGCTTGGCTCCTTGAGAAATGGGAAAAGGCATTTCCTTATCCCTGGGAGGGTAACCCAGAACTGTCCCAGTGCCCTGGGATGGTTTCAGGGATCCACACAGGGCTGGAGCAGCCAGGAGGCCCCTTGGCCACCAGGAGCAGCACCAGCTTGGGGTGTCAGAGCCAACACACCCCAAAGCCCCACCAGCTCTGCACTGCCTTTCTCCCCTCTCCCCTGTGTGTCCAGACAGCTCCCAGGGACCCCAGCAAGGAACTTCCCATATATTGATAAGGAATCCCACAGGCAGTGGGGTGATTTTAGCAGCCCTGTGATGGTTTCACCAAAAAAACTGGATCCTAACCACTCCTTTGCCAATATTCAGGTCTTCACAGCAATTCAAGGAAACTCTGTAAGAGATACCTTAATGCAAAGTGGTCACAAAGAAACTAAAAAATATTGCAGCTGATGTGAGAATGTTCACTCAGCTCGTTCTGTATTCAGCTCCAACAGAGGAAGTAATTTCTGCTAAACCCTGTTTTGCTGCCTGTTTTCTGGCACAGTTATCTAAACAAGCCCTTGGGTGGTTATTTGTAGTATTTACATTTTTTACCAACTTATCATGAAAAAATCCAATTGCTCCTAATGACAGTCACACTGTGTCTCTCCTATTCTCATATCCAGGAAAGTGTTTATTATCCATTTGTAGTAATTAAGGCACTGATGTTCTATGGATCCATAAAGCCAACATCACTAGGCAAACAAAGGCACTTTTTTCACCCCCAACTCATTGCTACAAAAATATTTTAAAATAAAAGCTCAGTTGTAACACCTAGCATAGTTTGAAGAACAAACCACTACTGGCTAATCTCAATCCTTCTTAGAATCGGGGAAAAAAAAATAAAACAGGTCTGTAGAATAATTATTTTTCCAGCATTTCCTAAAGAGTAGAGAAAGAAGTAAAATAATTAGCTAGCCACAACCAGAGAGGAGGTGTTTGGCAATGACTGTCTTTCCATATTTGATCTTTCCCTGTAAAATGGTTAAGCAAACTCCTTAGCAGGTTAGGGTAAGGCAGAAAAGCAGGATGAGAATTAAGTGCCTGCATTAAGCTTTATTAAATGCAGCCCAGCCAGGGAGAGACATTGAAAGGCAGCATAGCTGTGCCTAAACTGGCACACCAGGACCTCAAAGCCCCACAGGCAGGACACACAACCCTGCCACAACACACCTTGCAGCCCTTCAGAGGGCAACCAGGATTCACCAGAGGCTCCTCAGAGAGGCCAGGTGAAATCCCAGACTCTGTGAAGTCCCCAGGAACACTCACATTGAACTCTGAATTTGTTCTCCATCTCCATTCTCTCTAACAGCACTGCACAAAAAAACCTGAATTTCATTTCAGTGCTTCTTATTCCAGTGGAGAAGCACAGCCCACCAGCAACCTCCAGGAGAAACAGCTCTTCATTTCTGGAAATGCTGTCTTGCTCCACATCACATCTTGTTCCATTTCCTCTCTTGGCAGTGCTGCAGCAGTTATCCACTGCAGCACATGTTAAATTAGGACTGGAACACTTCACAAGGATTTTCTTCCCCCAGCCACGCTGTGAAACAAATTCTGCTCCTCTGCAAAGCCCTCCTGTAAGTGCACACACACTTCCAAACACAACAGCCACAGTCTTTTTATTTTTTTTTTTTCCTTGCAGAGCTGGAGAAAGTGGGAGTTCACATCTTCCCGTGGCATAAAGTTGAAATGAAGTGTTTGAAAAAAGGTGTCTGGTTGGAGCTGTGCAGAGTTTCTGTAAAGGTGATCAAATCGTAGCAAGTTTGGGTTTCAGGGAAAGATGTAAAACTTGGACTGCATTTTCTCAAGTCTGCAAATCTTCTTGGCAGATTTGAGTTTCAGCTCGAACAGATCTGGCCTGATTTATATTTTGTTTGAAATGATGCCCAAAACTATGATTAAGTAAGGTTTCCACCAAGCCCCTCAATTCAGCTCGATGGAGTGGTCTCATTTCTCCTGGAAGATGAGAATTCTCTCCAAAAGGAGGCAGATATGCAGAAAACTTCCCCACAGCATGTCAAGATGACCAAAAAAAGAGGTTCCAAAGACAATGATGTATATAACACAGCACTCAGCAAAGCAGCTTTGCATTTCCCATGATTAATGTCCCAGCTGAGCAGCAGCTCAGGCTGGATTTGAGCAGAGTACAGTGGGACAAAGAGGGCAGGTACTGGGGAAGGCAGTTCCACAGACACATTCCTGGTTTATTTCCCTCCGATATCTTGATATCTGAGGCAGCAACACACAGAAAACCAGGTAAAATTTTTTTTTTTTTTTTTTTTTTTTTTTTNTTTTTTTTTTTTTTTTTTTTTTTGGGTAAAATTCAATGTAGCAGTGGAGGCAGCACCAACCTGAGCCAGAAGGGAACAGCTGGGCAGGGCTTGACCCTACTCCAGAGCTGGTTCTGGACCTCAGGAACATCTCCCAGCCACAGTTAATCCACACTTTCCACCTGAGCAGTGCAAACAGTCTGGGACCCTCCAGGCTGAGAGATAGGAACCAACACCTCCTGGGCAGATTTTTTTATACCTTTTGTTATCCCCACCTGCAGCCTGGAGAATGCAAGGTAGCACAGGGCACCCTGACACAAAGGAAAATGGCATTCTGCTTTCATGTTAGATTTTAGCATGCAAATTACAGGTAATCACATGTAAAAACTTTCCACAGATCCCAAAAGACTTCAAGACCAACCAGAAAACTTCAGGAGTGATCATATACAAAACCTAGCTTTTAGGACCCACTCTAATGATCATAAAAAAAACCCTTTTTTAGGATGACTGGGCCTATATGTTTAGGACTTACTATTTCTTCATTGCACTGCTTCATATCGTGCTGCCAAAAGTCATAGTTCACACTGAATTTTTCAAAAATCAGATCTGCTTAGCACTTTAATGTCATAATGCACATTACACAGCAGAAGCTGAATTGCTAATTATCAATTTATGTGAAATTTTACTTCTATGAAAAAGGTCATTTGCATATATATTAAACAGTTTGCATTTAAAACTGCAGGGAAAGTTATGTATTAATATTCTGTAACAATGTTAAATTTTATATTATCAATACATAGGGGGGAAAAAGAACAAAAACTGAGTCTCTGCAATAGCTAAAGTAACAGATTATTCAATCCTGACTGAAAATACAATTACAAAACTATTACTGTATTTCAACTTCGCAGTTTAAAGCACTGTGGTACATCAAGAGTCCTGTCAGTAGAGCCACTTCTACACAAAGTTTGTGTTCCTCTCAAACAGCATAAAGGTTAAACTTGGAGGGGGGGGGCACACACTGGGAACCTCCAACTAAATAATTTTCTGGGTAGGAATGTGATTTAGGATTAAGAGCACCTCCAACTGCAACTCAGCTTCAGGAGGAGTTGCAATTCCAGACAAGAATTTCTGCAGTGCTTAAAATCACATTTTTTTTTCCCTGAAAACCTCATTTTCTCCACAAGCTCTCAGTACCAAACTGAACTCGTGTCAGAATCAATGTTATCAAAGACGTGGAGATACAGCCAGTAAAGAAATGAGTAAAGAAATTAAAGAAATTCTTAATTGCTGTGTGCTTCCTAAAGAGCAGTCTAAGGGTCACGTGGAGAAGAGTCAAAATAGTTCCAATATCTAATATAAGGTGCATCTTCTCCAACCTCCAGCAAGCCATTCAGGGGAAAAAAAAAAATCAGTGTTATTTCTCCCTGCTCCATTCCCATGTCTGTGAAGCAAAGGACTCTTTCTCCACCCTGGGCTGGGGCACTCACCTGCAGCTCACAGAAACTGAAGCAGGAGCTCCCCTCATCACATCCCTTCTCCCTTTGCAGACAGGTGAGCTCTGTTTGTCCTTTCTAAACTAAACTTCACTTCAACATATTCATCCTGATCAGGTCACAGCCTTATAAACAGGAAAAGGAACACTGGTTCTTCAAGCAGAGCTCCAAATCACACCTGCTTTGCCTCAGATGCTCAGGGTGGCATTGCCAGTAACAGCACATAGGAGCACAACCACTCCAATTATTTGCTATAAAGGTGCCACACTGCAGTTCCCAGGAGGGTTGGAATTGCTGGATGCTTCTCTCTCCACAAGGAAAGAAATGATGCTGTGGTGCTTATGGGAAAATTCACTAAAATCCTGCCCTCAAGGGAATAGTTTCCTCCTGTGATAATGCTAAACATAAAACACATTCAATTTTAGGACTGGTGAAAATAAAATTGGTGTGAATAAATTATTATTGATATGAAAATGCACAGTCAGGACAACGACTACATATGTAAGGCCATAAAATTTAAGTATCTCACTTTGCTGTTTTAGCATGCTGGGGAAAGCTATTGTCCATCTGTGGCCACACATTTATCCTCATTGTCTAGCAGGCTCACTGCCCGAGTGGTGCATCCCATTATTTAATGGAAAATGAGGTAAAACTACTTTAGGAGTAAGCTGTGAGTTGTTGGATGAGCAGTGGAAACCCCCACTCAGCTGGTGGGGGTACAGTTTGTTTCCCCCTTGCATTTAAACACTACATTTTCCCAGTCATCACTTGTACTATCACCAAGAATTTCAAACAAAGGGAATATGCTCCACCAGAAAAATTGCTTTAGCTTGAATTTCAGCCCTTGCTCCTCCTCTTCCTCACAGTCTCTGCTTCAGATGAAAATTCTTCAGAGGTAGAGGTCATGGCTGAGATGTTATAAATGCATAAGGCAATGCCTTTATAAACATGCAATGCCACAGGCTGTTGCATCAACATAACACAGACTTAATGTTGTTTTTAATAAAGGTCTCTTGTTTTTTTTCCTAGGAAAACTGTATCAATCTAAAAGCCAGAAATGGGAAAAAAAAAACCAAAAACAAAACACCACACCCCAGTACTTCTTAACTCACAGCCCACAGCTGAAACACACTACAAACCACCCTTCAAACTGAGAGCCACTGCTAGGAAAACACACTTCCCACAGAGGTTTCTGGAGGGATTAAGGTCACCCTGACAGCTGCAGGGGTAGAGGTGAAACACTTCTGACAGGTTTCCTGGCTGGAACTCTGTTCAGCAAAGCATCTCAGCAGAGCCCAGGAGTGACTCCCCTGTGGCAGCCCCGAGCTGGGACCCTGCTGGAGGGGCCATGTGGCTGCAAGGGTCCCTGTGGTGCTCTGGGAGCCTGTCCCTGCACAGGGCACTGGCCAGCAGCTGTGCCTGCCTCAGCCCTGGCTGTCAAACACCACCTCATTGCACCAACACAGTGTTACTGCTAAATGAGGGTGATGCAGTTACTGCTCAAGAAAAAAAAAAAAAATTGCCAATTTTGCCTTAGAACCAGGCAGCTTCCACTTCTTCCTCGATGTGACACCATCCCTGATGTGGCTGCCCCACTGTATGCTGGCAGAACTGGATATTTTGGTATTTAAACTGGATATTTAAACTTTAAAGAGAAATTTCAGTGAGCTGCGCAGCAACTGTGAGTTCCTTGTGTCCTCCACTGTGTCCTCCACTGCAAGGACACGCTTGGAGAGTTCATCTTGGGGAACAGGCTCACAAGAATTCGTGGTGTGCCACAGTGCTCAGATGAATCAGCCCCAGCATCTGAATTTTTCATTTAAAAAAAAAATCCCCTACTGAGACAAACACTGCCTGTGAACTCTGGGCTGCTCAAGCATGCAGAAAAATTCAAACTTTCCCCATCTCTCATTTTATTCTAGATAGATTCAGTGTTTGTAGGTCACAGAAATTCTCAGTCTTCCTCCTAAAGAGGAAAATAAGGCTGTAGGAAAACCTGCCTTGCACTCCCTCAAAGCAAGACTTAAAAAAACCTCTGTCTGTTGATCAAGTAGTTACCTATCAAATAACACATTGTACAGTCTAGAGGGATTATGGATAAAGAGGAGATAAATACAGTGGCCTGTTGCTAAACCCTGGCAAGCCAACACCTTTAATACTTGTTTAAAGGCCTGGCTCAGTGGGCTCCTGGCACAGCCCCTGTGGAGAGGCACAGGCTGGAGCCTCTTTCCCAACCACTCTCCTTTAATACCTGTCCAGATCCCTCTCTTTGTGCTACAGTTTTAATTGAATACTAAAAAATAATAGTTGGCCAAATGCAAGATTTACTGTTAGACATAAAAATGAAATGACAATAAAGTCAGACACATAAATTAAGCAGGAAGCCCCCTAATCTGGTCTGTACCACTGCTCTATTTCCTCTCATGTTCTGTCCCATTCCTCACCTTCTTTGAAGTACAATAAGTTACCATTATTGGTAAATATTTATATTCAGTTCTGTAGTGTCAAGATACTGACAGTTACGATAAGTCTCCCAAAAAACATTCCCATCTTCCCAAGACAAGACAAATATTTATCATGTGTGTCTTTTGGAAGGCTTATGCCTTTTTGGGAATGAGTTTTAGAATTATCTTTATTCTTGTCTCAGCAACTTTTAGCTAAGGAAACTAGAACAAATTAGGACTCTGTAGCCACACACACACACTAGCTAAAATCAATAGCTTTAATTTTCACATTTAAACCTACAATTTTCATCTGACAGGCTCAGCAGGTTTTAATGCACACAACAATTTACTTTTACTGTTTTAATTGTTTTTAGTCAATCACTTTTATTGCTTCTCTGCATCTGACTAAACAAATTAATAGAGCCATGTTCATAAATGATTACTTTGTGAAATGGCTTGATAGATACATTTGCCAGGTTCACCTTCAATTACTGCCAACATTAGTAATATTTATACCAAAATACACATTTATCCAGGTTTTATAATTAAGTGAGTAACAGGAGCAGCAACAGAAGAAAAAAAAAAAAAAGAAAGAAAGAAAATGTATTTCCTGAGCACCAACAGCATCAAAATTTCATCTTTCTAAGTCTTTCCCCAGGCCAAAAGAAAACCACCAAGCCCTGCCTGGATTGCTGGCTGAAAAAGCCTTTTCTGGATCACAAAGAATCTTGTCCTGCCATGGAAGGGATCTTCTGGTTGAGGAAAACACAAAGAATGTGCAGTGCACTGGTGAGGATGGCACAGTCACACAGCATGAGAGACCTGGATCAAACTCCTGTTTTGTCCCTGGTCAGGAGGGGCAGTGAGGCTCCAGCAAAGGCTCTGTGCTCCCTCCTGCTCCCCCCACCCAACTCTGCTGCTTGGCCACCCCAGGGGTGAGCCAGGCACAGGAATTAAACCTTGGACACACAACCCAGCAGAGGTGTGCCCAGCCCAGCCTGGAATATTTACTAACTGACTCATTAAAAACAAGATATATTGTCCCAATATCAAGGAATTCTACTTTTGGGGATGCTGTAAGAGTCACTTCCCACTGACTGTGAGCTACAAGGACCTTCACCCAGGAGGCTCAAAAACCTGGACTCTGGATCTTATTTATAAATCCCAATTTTATCTAATGAGACAAAACACCATAAAATGAGAAGTTAAAGACCAAAGGGCCCACCATATTCAGCCTAATTCAATGGCTCTCCAGACCATACCTAGACACATTCCCCCAGCAGATAATTAGTGCCTCACCTACAGCTAACAAGCCAATTCTTCTACTCCTATTTGATCCCCACTCAGGGTATCCTGTGGAGTTTGGAAGAGCCTGTCCACCTCTCTCAATGCTTCTGAAGCACCTTGCCCTGTGAGGGAGTAAAAACCCCATCAAAGCTCCCCTTCCACCTCCACAGAGCTCCTTCTCTTTCCCAAGCAGCCACCAGAGAGCCAAAGCAGCTGCTGCTTTTGTGCAAAAGCTGAAAACTACCCCACATTGGTCAAAACTGCTGACATCAAACTGGTTTTTCAATTGCTATTCCCACACATAACATCACTCATATTTGATTTAAGCCTCCACTGAACACACGCCCTCAGAAGCTGCCTGGGTCTTAAGCTGCAGGAAACTGATAAACTGCAGAGTGTGGTGGAAGGGCTTTTCACTCTTCTCTTAGAAACCTGCACAATATCTCATTTGAAAGAGCCCTGATCTCTGGCTGAGGCTGCCAGGTGCTCCATGAATATAAACTGAATATATGAATTGTATTGCTCCTTAAGCCTACACTCAGCTGTAACAAGAAAAATCATGAAATGCTTGTATGACCAAAAAAAAAAAAAAAATAGAATATAAGCTGCAAAGAACAAACCTGTTTATTTCCTGAGGTTTGTGGGAAGTTAGAATTAGGATTTGTTTTAGTATTTCCATGTTTCTTTAATCAGTTCCCCAGTCTGGATACACATCATTTTTATTTTAGGTTGCTTGGTATTAAGCAGACACTTGATCCCCCAGCAGTTTTCACAAACCCACGCCTTGCTCCCCCTCCCTGCAGTGAGGTATCACAGCTGCTCCATAACCCTGTCTTTTTATCATCAGGCAGGACAGCACTCTCCAAAATGCCAAACTGAGCACAGCCACCTTGCTGGGATGACATATCCCAGAGCATCTCCCATTGTTCAGGACTCTTCAATAAAGAGCTAAGGCTGAAAAAAGGCTAAATCAACAAATCTTCTGTCCCAGATGGCCCAAGCTGCTGCTGCTGCTTGGGACAGAGAGCAGCAGCAAGAACAGATAAAGCCAGAGGTGGAACAGCCTCTCCACCCACAGACAAATATTTCCATTTTTATCAAAGCCAGCCCTCTCCCACCACTGTGTTACAGCAGGGAGAAGTGATTCACAGAACCAGAGTCACAACAAAGCCTGGGCACCTCTGAATTCCCACAGAACACAGGATCTGAGCCCAGAGTGGCAGCTCAGCACAGCAGCAGCCCCAGCTCATTTCTCAACTCGCCTTGAAATGGCAAAAAAACCCCAAAAACCACTTGTGTTTGTGCATCCCAAGCCAGTAGGGTGGGGACCCACAGAAGGCTCTGCAGAAGAGCTGAAATGGGGACCAAGAGGGGCCCTGGATTGCTCTGAACAAGAGACACACGAGGTTTCACACTGAGGGTTTCACACAGCCCAGCTCACATTTCTGTCAGCTAATGGCATCATTTCCTAAACACTGCTGAAGAATTAGTCATAGAGCATGGTTCCAAGGGCCAGATCCCAAATGCAGGCAGGGCACCCTTGCTGCCCTCATGGGCTGCAGCAGACACCCTGATGGAGCTGATCACATCAGCTGGAAGCTCCCAGGCACCACATTTTGTTATTTCCCTCCACACACAGCAGAGCCTGTTGTTCTCTAATAACTTTTGGGCAAAGTCCTTTATAAACAGGGTCTGTTGAAGTGCTGTTCAGGCTCACCTGTTCTGCTACAACACCTAAAAACCCTAACAAAGCTCAGACCTCACTGCATTAACCACAGAGCGGAGCAAAAGCCTGTAAGGTGCCAGCCAATGCAGCCTAAATAAACAGAACAAGCAGAAAGTGGAAAAAGAAAAAAAGAAAATAGTTCATCCCAGGTCACACAAAGTCTGCATCAGAACCAAGAAGGACACCTGAGTCCCAGTGTCTTACTGTCAAGACCATCCTTTCTCACTCTTAGAATTAGGAAAGAAAAGCACAAGGCATCAGCCTCCAGCATTATTATCAAGATTAATTGGTTTTTTCGGGAGGAGCTGCACTAAGGAACAACCTGGCCCATTTGGTCATGTTGGAGACAGAAATCAACACTTAAACTTCATGCAGTGTATGAGGAGTTCACTGCCTGGGCAAGGCTTCTTCTTCACCAAATGAGAAAGGACTTGATACCTTGTGCCACGAGCACCCCCCACACTCTCACTGTGCTTTACAGGGGTGTTACAGGGTGCATTCCCAGCACATCCATAAATACACTGGGAATGCACTCTTCCCTGCCCTTCACTGAACTCATACACACCACACAGTTCACTTTACAGCCACCAAAAGAGATGAAAGAATCACGTCCAGGCTATAAATCATTGCAGCCCATTGCAATTAAACAGACTGAAATNAAAAAATAAAAATAAAAAAAAAGGAAAAAAAAAAAAAAAAAAAAAAAAGCATACTTTGTGATGATAGAATTGCCAGCTCCATCTCCCAAACATTGTTGCTGCCCTTCAAACGTGCTTCCCATTTACAAGCTCACAGGAGCAACTTTACTGCCAATTCCTCCATTGATGGCACATTTTATTGACAAAATACAGCTGAGCCACCTAAAGTAATTTCAGCTACAGAATAACCTTTCACACAAGAAGTTAACCAGCTCCTCCATCCATTTGCAGCAGATTTAGATTAGCAAACACCACACAGACACACTCAGATCCTTTGAGCAGCCAGCTGATGGCTAAGGACAGGGTAATGTTAAACAGTATTTCATGCTTTGAGCTCTGGGAAGCAAAGCCTGTACTCACAAGTAAAAGATCTGAATTCCCACTCTGCCACAGACTAGTTCCTCTCCCTCTACCATTTCTCACCCATCTCCGGTTTCTCCTTTGCTTTGTTTTACCTCTCTCCTGCATTACAATATTCTCCTTACACTTCTACAAAAATTGTCTTAGTTTAAANCAGAAGCTTAAAAAGCACCAGATGTGCACAAGTCTGTCCAGAGTGCAACCACTGGCTCTGGGGTGGTGCTTTTAAGAACCAGCCAGTCCAAGGGAGGCTGTGCAGCCACAACTGACAAGTTCCCCACCACATAAATACTTTCAAAGCATCAGACTCCAGCATAAAATCAATCCTCCCTTTCAAACACAGTTGTATAAAACATTCACTCTCTACGACTTATGGAAGAAATCACAAGTCTTGAAATGTGCCAAGATTTGGAACTCCCATTAAAGAAACTTGTGAGGAAGAGAAAGTTTTAAAAGGCACTTTTATTGTCAGGCTTAATTCTGCACTGCTGCCTGCTCAGAGATCTCCGGGCTGAGCCCCTGAGCTCGCCCATGGATCAGCCCAAGCGCTCACCCAGCGCAGCTGCTCTCAACATCTGCCCTGCCCAGCCTGTGCTAAACAGCTCCAGGGTGGGTGGGCAAGGGGAGAGCCCACCCAGCAGCCCCTCCCCGGCTCCCACAAAGCACAGCCACCCCGGCAGCCCGGTGCAAGGAGAGGAATTTGCTGAATTTGCCGGCACCTCTGCCCCAGTGCAAGCCCCAGGCAGAGATTCCCGCAGCAGAAGCGCAGCCCAGCTGTGGCTGGCACCGAGCTGCAGCTCCCCAGACCGGCACAAGAGCAAATTCCTTCTCCCAGGACACAGCCAAGGCCCTGCTGTGTCAGACCCAGGGCTGAGCCCCAGCCTGAGCTCACACCCAGCACAGCAGAGCCCACCCTGCAGCTCGCAGCTGGCAGAGGCACGGCTGAAATGCAGCTTTATCCCGTGGCTGCACAGGGACGCTGTGTAAGACACGGGGTGCCAGCTGACTTCGCTCTGACTTTGTAATTAACCCAGTGAAAAGGAATTCAGCACCCCCACACCTCAGACCCTTTTTTACAGCTCACACAGCAAATCCAGTTTGTCCTCAGGTGCACACACACGAGATGAAGCTGCTCCAGCCTCAGGTGAGCTTTTTCCAGAGCTCAGCTGGAAAGTGCAAACCTGGTCATTTATTCCTGCAGGGTGGGAACTGACCAGAACCAAAACAGCACGAAAAAGAAACCAAAGCCAGACCCAACAGCCACGTACCACAGAGAAACTCAGAATCAGTACCTGACTTGCCCCAGGAAAGCACAGAGAGCAGGAGAAGTCCTTGTGCTCACAGGTTGTTTGCACCAGCACACCTGATGGCTGAGGGGGGGTTTTGTTTCTCCTCACTGTGCAGCTGCTCCTGAGAGCTCAGCTGTTCCTCACTCTGCTCTTTTGGAGAGCACTGATGGCCTGGAAGAGGGTTCACCTGTCCATCTGCCTGTACTTTTTAACACACCTCCACACCATCAATGTTTTTTATCCTCTGTGTCAGTCCCACAGTTCATACTTTGTGTGGGTGCTTCACTTCCCCAGAGAGGTCATCAAATACTTTTTTCCCCTGTGGAACCCAGTGGGAACACAAGTCCTGTTTCAGCCTTGAGAAACCACTACAAAACTGCTTTCCAGTGTCTCACAGGAGACATAGAAGAGAAACTTCTCTTGGAAGGTGTAATTAGTTGCTTTGCTTGTTAACAAAAGCTAATCAAAGCACTCCATAAGCTACTACAGTGTCCTAAAAGAAGACAGTGGCCAAAGACCAAACAGCCAATGCTCAACAGGAGGCAAACAAATGTTCTTTTTTAGCCCTTCTGAAACAAGGCAGAGCAATCCCTGGTCAATCCAGAATTATTCAGCTCAAATTGAGCTGGAATAACATCAGGGCTGTAGTCCTTGCCCCCTTCCCCTTCAGAGGGGAGCACACCCCACACTCTTCATCACACAGCCCCCACAGCCCTTCCATTGCCACGGGGCACAGCAAGGCCTGGCCTAAAAGTGCCCCTTTGTCAGAAAAAATCTGACTCTGGGCCCCAAAATTATAAGGCATTTTCACAAAAAGCCTTATCACCTTCCAGAAACCACATCTTTACTTTGCTGTGCCAGTGCCCCAGCCTCTTAATAACACATCAGGCCTCCCCACAGCATTTTCCTTCTGCTTAAAACAGATTTCATTTAATGCAAATGAGTAGCTGAGGCTCTACTGAGAGAACCCTTACCTGCAGGAAAGCAGCAAACCCCACCATCCCCTCACACCTGCAGGAGGTTCAGCCTCTGCCCCAGCCCCTTTTTATCCCATTCCACCACTCTGGATTGGGGATTTTTTTATTGCCCCCAGCTGACACGAATCTCCCCCCTGAAACAAATCAGGTGTGAGTGGTGAAGGTCCCTCCTACCTACCCATGGCAAGGGTCGTTTTCAGCCCTCAGTTTTTCACTGAGGAATTGTTTTTTGCTTCACAGTTTGATTTGCCTTATGAGTGAAAACTCACAAGCCTATTTTATAAACACCTGAGGTTTATTGCCAGGCACAGCCAGAAATACATCAATACACAGTCCCTCTTATGGGGATGCAAAGAGTAGGTAAATGCTTTCCAGAAAGTCCCTAAATTGGAAGTTCCTGTTATTACTTTAAAATGCAGAAAGAATTCAAGACACATAAAGGTGAAACTCCCATTGTAAACACTTTAAAAGAAAATATTTGTGTTTAGAAGAGTTTATTTAGGGTAACTTAGCTCCAGAAGGTCCCACCTCTCCATACTCAGATACACAAGGCAGCTCTCTGTGCCTGAGGAGAGCCTGGTGAGGGATCTGTGACCCCAGAGAGCTCTGCAATAATGCCCTGGTAAAACCAAACTCCTGTGCTTGGGGAGAAAACCCCTTTAGGATCACACAGGCAGGACCTGTATTTTCTGTGAGGTGTTTTAGCAGCCAGAGGGAGATGTGAAGAGGAGGCCTTTGGTGCAGGGCACACAGCTCCTCTACAAATCAAAGAGAATGCAGAAAGGAATAAATAATCAAAAGACCAGGAGTAGAAAGAAGCTGGTAAGACCCTGAGATTCACAGATCTGTTCTGATAGTCCAACAGCCCCAGGAATACAAGGCATTTCTTTTGCTGTTTAAAGTCAATTTTGTTCTAAATTGCACAATTACAGAGAAAGAAGAGCCTAATAATAACAGAATTGGTTTTTTCCACATTACTTTAGTTTATCCCTTGTACAAGAGAGGAGCTGAAGTTGTTGTATATCCAGGAAAACAGAGAAAAAAGCAAGTTTGGGCATCACCCTCTATCCCAGTGATCAGAGCAGTCACCTTGTCAGGAAAAACCTGTGCTGACCTCCTGCTCCCCAGATTTTTGGGGAATTTACATCAATCACTCCTGGAATAAACCGTGGAGTGCAGCAGTCCCTGAGCAGGGGCTGATTTATGGGGGCTCCCCAGCAAGAGAAGATCCAAAGGCAGGATCCTGGGTGTGCAAAGTGCCTGAGAGAGGCCCCTGTGCAGGGACTGTCACTCCTTGCTGAGATTCCCAGGGAGATAAGTGACGCCAGAGGAAGGCAGGAGTGTCTCTGGCTCCCACACAAACACTCATTCAGCTGATGGAGAACAAAGCATCTCCTTAACAGCTTCCCAAATCAGGACAGGGAAAAGGCAAAGAAAACCTCTTGCGCCTCCCATCCCTGAGGCTGCTTCTCCTGGAGCATCTCCGTGCCCGCTTTCCCACCGTGTGATGTTTGTCTGTTCTAAAGCTCCATCTCCTGGAGCCGCGGAATTAACACAGGAACGGCTCGGCTCTCACTGAAACCAGGGTGCAAGTTTGAAAGTTTGCAAAGGGGTGAACTTCAAAGGAGTAAGGTTTAAAATGATGAAGGCATCCGTGGTTTCTGTAATGTGGAAGGTTGTCCGATCTGTGGGTTTGTCCTCCGGGCAGGGATCTGTGACAGCGCTGCTGTGGCAGCTCCTGTGATGTCCCATCGCATCCCACGTTCCCGAGGCGGCCTCTGCCGGCCGCGTGTCCCTGTCCCTGTCCCTGTCCCTGTCCCTGCCCCTGTCCCTGCCCCTGTTCCCGTCCCTGTCCCTGTCCCTGTCCCTGTGCCTGCCCCTGTCCCTGTCCCTGTCCCTGTCCCTGTCCCTGTGTTTGTCCCTGGCCCTGGCCCTGTCCCTGTGTCTGTCCCTCTCCCTGTCCCTGTCCCCGGCCCTTCTTGCCTTTGGCACACCCAAAGTTGTACCCAACAGAGCCCTGAGCTCCGGCAGCACCTGGACACATCCGTCAGCGGAGAATGCCGCTCTTCATCCCCGGGAATGCCGCTCTTCATCCCTGGGAATGCCGCTCTTCATCCCCGGGGAATGCCGCTCTTCATCCCGGGGAAATGCCTCTCTCCATCCCCAGGGAAATGCCTCTCTCCATCCCCGGGAATGCCGCTCTCCATCCCCGGGGAATGCCTCTCTCCATCCCCAGGGAAATGTCTCTCTCCATCCCCGGGGAATGCCGCTCTCCATCCCCAGGGAATGCCGCTCTCCATCCCCAGGGAAATGTCTCTCTCCATCCCCGGGGAATGCCGCTCTCCATCCCCAGGGAAATGCCGTTTTCCATCACCAGGGAAATGCCATTTTCCATCACTCCGCTCCCGCAGCGCCTCGATTTTCCCCTCGTGTTCTACCCCGTGTCCGGAGCAGCTCCACAGCTCGGGTTTCCCGTCATGGGAACGAGCTTGCACGAGAGTTTTCTCCCCTCTCCGAGGGATCCTGGTCCTCCCCCTTGCCCACGGAGGTGCTGAGCTGTGGCCTCCCCTCCAGGACAGGCCACACCGTGCTGGGCTCGCTGTCCCCGGCCGTGTTATCCCAGCACATCCATCGTGCTGCTGGCCCACACAGCTCTGCTTTCTCTGCAACCCTTTTTACATCCCTTATTTTGCTTCCCACAGCATTGTTGAACTACTTCAAGAAGTCCTTGAGGTGAATGAAAAGCTGATTAACAAGAGTTTACAAGTTACACAACAGGGGTGTCCCATTGGTAATGGAGGGAGGTAACTGGGATGCCATCAGTAATCCATAACTCTTCCACACTTGTCTCACTGATAAATACAGAAATGCAAATAACCTTTAAACTCTTCCTAGAAGAGCACCCTACAAATGAAAAATGCCAAAGGAGGGCAGTTGCAGCCAATAGAAGGTATCCAATCTGGGAAAAAATCTATTTATTTTTAATAAATCACTGTGCTGCCACAACTATTGCAACAGAAAACTCATAAAACTAGGATTTTACCAGGCTTTCACCTTGGGTTTGTTGTTTTGTCCCTCACATACAACCAAGAAAAAAGCTAAAAATAAGCTTGATTCTTTTGTACCAGACCCAGGCCAGTCATGATGCAGCTTCTCAGTGAACTGCTTGACCAGAGAGCACACACACAAAACAACTCCGAGGCTGAAGCAGAATATTTTTTAAGCCCATTTCCTGCAACCCCCAGGCCAGGCATCAACCGAAACACAGTTCCAATTTACTCTTCCATCCATGAGTACTTCCTGCTGAAATGTTTCAAAACAATACTTGGTGCTGCAGAGGTGCCCCAGCCTTGGAAACCTCCAGAACACAATTTTTGTGTTAAAAAAAAAAAAAAAGTTCACTTTGTGGGAGTCTGCAGAAAATCCAAGTAGTTTTACAAAAGCAATTGCAATGAGTCCTGGAGCTGGTCAGCAATCCAAAAAGCTGCAATAATCCCTGCCCCAAAGCTCTGGGCTGCCTCAGGCAGCTGCAGGCAAGGACAGCCCCAAGGTCCATGGGCTTTGCTGTCCCGAGCTCCATTTGAAACACATGAGGATTCCAGGCAAAAGGATTCCAGGATTTCCTTGTCCTCCAGCAAACCTCTCCCAGCTGCAGCAATGCCCTTGCATGGTATCTCAGTAGAATTTGCTGCCCATAAATTAACCCCCAGTTCCAGCAACTTCTGCTCCAGTCACTCGACTCAAAGCCTTTCTTTTGAACATTTTAAGCCCAAATCCAGTCTCTACAACCCCAAATCCATGCTGTATTAGAAAGCTGTCCCCAGGGCAAACTTCCAAGTATTCCCTGAGGTTTAAAAATCAAGGCTGACAGAGAACTTCGGGTACTAGAAGGAAACAAATTTTTAACTTTTTTTTTTTTTTTAAATATCGAGAGCAGAATTTGTCTTTGTACTCTGAAGAATAAACTCCATTTCAGTTTATATTCTGGTCCCATGTAGGTTTTTAGTAGGATTCACACCCACAACACTATCAAGCACCTGCTGCCTGGTTTTGTGGGGTTTAACCACACAATTCCTTGGAGAAGCAGAATGCTCCATTTGGCTGTGTGCAAACACAGAATCACAGAGTCACAGAACGGTTTGGGTTGGGGAGGATCCTAAAGCTCATCCCATCCCAGCCCTGCTCCCACTGTCCCAGGGTGGCCCAAGCCTCAGCCAGCCTGGCCTTGGGCACTGCCAGGGATCCAGGGGCAGCCCCAGCACCACCAGCCAGGACCTCCTTCCCCACATCCAACCTAAACCTCCTCTTCCAGTTTGAAGCCACGTGCTCTGGGGTGTTAATTAGGGAATTTAAAGCAGATTTCATTGAATGTAGGGTACACGTTTAGGATAAAGATCCTTGCTGTGAGGTTGAAGCATTATTTTGATTTTTATTAGCCATTAAAATAAGTTGCAGATACAGCAATGGATCTGTACCTCAAAGTCCCTCTGCAGGTCTCTGCAGGAGTGGCACTAACGCTGCTCAAACAAACATCTGGAAAGGTCACAGGTGCTTAAAGAACAAGTTTATTGACAATATTGTCACAAATAAACAATCTAAAGAAAATTTCAGAAATCTCTAAACTTAGAAATTTTAAAATTTTCTCATTGGCAAAATATTAAAAAAAAAAAAAAAAGGAAGTGTAAGATGTCACTATATTCTTAAACTTTCCTAATTTCAACATTTTGGTTCAGTCCTTTAACTTGATAGCACACATCCAACCCTTCAGCACAATGAAAATGAGTCAAAGTACAACCTTCCTTCTGCAAGGGGATCTCAATCAAGATTTTTTTTTTTTAATTTTTTTTTGCAAGCATCTCCCTGTATCCTGTCTGCTCACAACTTGATAGGTAACGATCAGCAAGAAATAACTTTATAAAAGTCCAACTGAGCCAAATTAATTCTGGTATTAATCAAAACCTAAATTTCCCCCAAACAATACAAAGCAGACCATGTAGTACAAGAAACTATCAGCATGCATTTTAAAGGTCATTTTTGTACTTCAGGTACATGAAATTAAAACCAAAGAGGGACAATTGTGATAAAAATGTACTCAGATATTTCATAACATTAATATTTATTGCTTTATATGAATACTGTATTGAAAGCCCAAGCATTCAGTTTACACACAGAAATTATACAATTATATACCGTTTCACAATGGCAGTGAGCACTCATTACAATCTACAAAAAATCTACTTTACAGAAATTTAAAAATTCTAAATATCAAAAAGGTACAGTTGAAGAAACAGGTATAAATTTGGCAGCCAGTAATTGTGACTGGGAGGTTGCAGCTTGCATGTCTTTAAATATGGGAACTGGAAAATATTGAGTTTAAAGCAGTAGTTTTGTGCTTTGAGCTGGTTTGAAAAAAATGTAACACTGGCTGTCAAAGTAGCATGTTCAAAAATATTTAGTTCACTTCCAAAATGTTATACAAATCGTGGTGATTCCTTTGCAGCCCTAACCCCTGGAGCTCAGGAACATGACCAGGGTCACGTCTCCATCCTTCCCATCCCGTGGTGTGATCAGCCCGATGCCACCTGCAAACCTTGGAGGAACTCAGAGACTTCTCTACAATATTCACAAGCTCCAAGAAGCACTCAAAAAGGCAAATATACCTGCTCTTTTCTTCCAAGGTATTTTATTTTCAAACATTTCTTCTACAAAAGTTTAAGCTAATGTTTTGATTACAACGTTCTCAACATAAAGCACATTTTCTCATAAATAAATGAACTCCTTTCACTCAGGCACCTCAGAAGTATACAAAAATGTTGTCATTGGAACAGTTCTCTTGGAATGTGTTTACTCTGGTGTTTTCAACAATGTTAGTATTTCCAGGGTTTCATACAGGCCAGATTTCATGTGTTTTGTTTTTCCAGAGGCAAAGCAAAGTGCCTAGAGAGGTGAACTCAGTCTTTTCCTATAGAAAAAGTATTTGCTGTATTTATCTTTTATAGAAACAGAAAAATATACCCCTTCCCCCTTAGAACAGCAAGGGTACACAGAGGTGGGCATGCTGTGTGGAGAGGTGTGTGTGAAATGTGTGTGAAATGTGTGTGTGAAACAGAACACATTTGAAACACACAACAGAAGGTTTCTTGGTGTGTATTCAAATAAAAATCCGGAAACCAGCCTGAAACCCCGAATTTCACATGTCAAATGTTGAAACTGTAACCAAAATATGAAGTAACTGCTAGAGCTGTCAGAAAAAGACAAGACAAAAAGCTTTCTTGCTTACATACAACTAGGTGTGGTGATCTCCAAAAAAGTTGTCAAAATTATAATTACCTTCCAGTTTAAAAACTTTTATTCTAAATAAAAAAAACTATACACAAACCACTGATTTGACCAAACGAAAGTTCAGCGGTAAGCAGGACCTGAAGGAGCTGGTATTCACAGTTCTTATCATGTACAACTCTTTCAAGGTTCAATCCATGGAGAAGTTTATTTTACAACCTGCTTCTTTTTGTAAAACTAAAGGTCCACTTTATTACATAAAATTATTTATACAGTGTAAAACCGGAGCCTTATGGAAAATACTGCCTCTAAGTTTATTTAAATTAGTCTTGCTCCATAGGTTCATCTGCAGCTTCTGTGGCTTCATCACTGTTTTCCATTGGGGTTTCTGAGGAGTTTTCTGGAGTTTCACTAGCATAGCACCCCAGCTCTTCTGTGTCACTGCAGTCAGCTCCACTAGTGGCAGAAGCACTGGTGTCACTGTCAGCCGAGTGTAAATCCTTCTCTGCCCGAGACTGGTCAGACTCCTCCATCTGATTGTTCTCCTCAGAGCTCTCTTCAGCCACACTCGAGGAGTCACTGTCTTTTTCTTGCTCTTTTCTGTCTGGACCAACGTTTCTGGGAGACATGAAGGACTCTAGAACAGAGAAAGTACCGTATTACCAAGGGATTTTCCAACATCCTGCTACCTTGCACTCCCAGCTATGCTGAGCAAAGCTTCCACAGCACAGCCAAGGACAGGAAAAAGAGACAAACCCCAATTTTATCAGAAGATGGAAAGAATTAGAGCCACCTTTATCAGGACATCCAAATTATCCCAACAAACCATAAAATAAAGTCCAGTTATTTTATTAAACAGGTAGCTTCACTTAATTAAGCTTCACTGAATAAAGACAAAGTTTGAGAAGTAATTTTTTTCTGGCTTCCCCACATCCTCCATTTGCCTTCAGAAACAGTCTTTTGGAAATTATGAAATCATGGCTGTTTCAAGTGTACAGCCATCATGATGTACAGGAACATTGTACAAATATTTGAGCCACAAAATATAATTCAAAGGAAACTTTGAAGAATACGTAAAAAATAGATCAGTCTCTTAACTGGAGTTGTTTACTTTTTTTTACTTGGGAACAGAGCCTGTCCTACAGTGAGATAATCTTTACTGCTCTAATAGGATGTGGAAACATTGCTGCTCAGTCTCCTCAGTGAAAGAACATAAATTTATATCTGTATTTAAATAAATTTGATAACTAATAAAGACAGTCAAACAGAGCTATAACCCATCCCTGTTCTGGAGAAAGGGTGGGAACACCTCATGATACCCTAAAGTAGGGATTCTTGAATTCTTGGTGCACTCTGATGTAATTTATGGCCTCAGAAGATTTTAAGTACCTCTGTGTAAGTTTCAAATTGAGTGTAGGACCAAGGAAATAGAAATAATAGAATTGCTAAATTATGCAAAATGAAAGTAGGAACAAGCAGCTCATCTTTAAGCACAACTGGAGACATTCAGCAATCCCAGCAGCACTGGTCTCCAGCAAAGAAAATCCCAACTCCTTGGAAGTAGAAGACAGTGAAATCTGAAATACCTTCCTCCTCTTCCTCTGTACAGTGCTGTCTGGCAGAGGTAGCATCTTTTTCTTTATCCTGAGATGTAGAGGATGCTTCTGTCTCTTCACCCATGCCTGAAGAGACTTCACTGGAGGCAGTTTGGTTTGGTGTATCTCTGGCTTCCCCTTCCTTGTCAAATTTAAGTCTTTTTACCTCATGTCCTTCTGCTTCTGCAGGATCATCCTCAGAGTGCTTATTTTTCACTGGGCTGCTCTGAGCACCTTCTGATTCAGATGCTGGTGATTCACTACAAGCAACAAAACCACATGTAGCTTTTATTGAAGACAAACATTCTGCATCTTGTTACATTTTAAAAAAAAGTAGCATCCACTTTGATTTAAACACTTCAAGTGACAACAACAGAATTTGCTTCACATATTACATAACAAAACCTCAAAGTCATCACTCTTGACTTAAGACTCCACTATGCATCCCTTAGAGGGACAGTATTTTTAAATTATTTTTAAAACAAAAATTAAAAACCTGAGAAAAATAAAAGCTCCAAATACTCTGCTCCTGACAAACCTGTGTTTCTTCTCCTCTGTTTGCTGCAAGCTGGGCTCTTTATGCTCTGTGCTGTCTGGCAAACCATTGGTTGTCATGGGAGTTGACAATGACACCTTCGTCCGACTCACGGGTCTGGGGGTCCCAGGGCCATTTACATTCGATCTTTAAAAATAATAATGAGAAGTTAACCCAGCCCCTCAGCAAAGTAATTTGTTCCTATTTGGCAGAAAGTAGCTCCAGCCTTGCTTTAAAAGATTAAGAAAACTAAAATAGATAAGGGGTTTGCTGTTTTGTATTGAATAAAACATTCCTTGCCTACAACGTGCAAATTTGATAAAAAAATTTAAGTAACAAGAAAAAATTCTCAACAATGATGTTACAGAGAGATCAAAATACAGAGTACCTGGCATACATGTTCATGCCTCCTCTATCCCCACTCCCCAGTATTCCATGTCAACACCTCATTTTTAAGGGTACTTACTCCCAGAACTCCACTGCTTTTATCCAGTGAAAGTTAATCCCTGGAACTAAACTCACCTGTCAGAGTACCCTGGTGAATTTCCTGGGAACATAACACCATTCATCCGATTTAAACTACTGGAATTATTTTTCCTAACAAACAAAGCAACAACAAAATATTATGAATAAAGGAACTTTAAATCACTTTAAGCTTGTTTGCACAGAATTTCCCAATCCCAAACTTACAAAGCCCCCACTGTCAGTCTCCAAGGGGTTTTTACCTATTTCCAAATTATTACACTTGCAGGCATCCCTGCTACTGATTGAACTATTGATAACAAACTCTGAATTCTGCATGTCTGGCTTTTAGATACAACTACTGACAGCATGAAAAATACATCAGACACACACACACACATTCCCCATTACTAACACAAGCTTGAAGTTTCATGGAAAAGAGGATTATACTCACTCTGAAGATGGATATACACAGCTGACAACCATGACATTCTGTAATATACAAACAACAAAAACATCAACAGTTCAGAAACAGAAGCTTCAGCTCTCAACAATATCCCAGAACTTTTAAGAGTTACAGGGTTTTGGTCCTATCTGTTAAAATAGCTCTGCTCTCCCTTACAAGGTCAGGCCATAATTACACTAAAATTCAGGATTTTATTAAATGTGTTACTGTCCTAGTGAGACCAGCACATTAAGCCTCAGGCCAGAGTGTCTGTAATTTCTAACTGAGGGTTCTCTGGAAAACAAGGTAAAATGTGGAAGGAAATTCCTGACCAAAAGATTCAGGGTATTTCAACTGAGCATTTCTAACTAGGACTCCATATAAAAAATGCCAACACACACTCCACAAACCACAGGTGGAGTACTGCACAGTGACTGGGAAACAGCAGTTGCAGCCCTGAGATTAATTTTTATGTCTGCAGTTATTTTAAAACTGCTTTTTGCTGCTGAAAGGTATGAAACAAACTCAGACACTTAAAGCAGCCATTCAGCTGTACTCTGGCTCTGAGCCCCAAGGAAACCAGCAGAGCTTTGGGAGCAATTGGGAAGTTATTAAGTGGTGGCTGTGACTGAGGAGCTGTGTTCTCTCTCACAGAAATACTTACCTTTTCCACACCTCTTAGAAATTTGTCTGTTCCTGTGTAATTCCTTCTAGGATCTGTCAGCAACTCACAGAGTCGCTGGATAGTGAAGGGGATGCTGCAATGAAATAGATTTATAACAATTTAATTTGATTTTAGTGAGTATGACTGTTAGGAAGCAACAACATTATTGCTTTCTCCCCCTTACTGAGGAGGTGGAAGAAAACCAGTACTGAAATTTGTTACCATGAGCAATACTGGGTGGCACCTGAAGGCTTTATTTTCCCCTATCTCATACACAAAGCTGTTTCCTGTGCTCACCACCACAAAACCCAAGTGGAATCCTAAATACATCTTCCCACAACTCAAAGGATTCATTTAAACAACAAAAAGGAAATCAGATCATCAACAGTGAAGTTTCTGACTCTACTATTCCAATAAACAGAACAGAAATTGTAAGGAATGCAAAACAAATTTGAGTCATACACACTAGAGCTAAAAAAGTCTCAACTTGTAGTTTATTTCAGGTTTTACAAAACACAGTTACAGAAAAAGCAGTAAATGTTGGAATTAGCAGAATCATTATATTTCAGCTGTACAAATAATCTATGTTTCTACAACTGGACAATGTACTCATCCAGCAAGGAACAGATCAGGAAAAATAATAAATAATTAATAATAATTTGTGAGGTATAAGCCCATAGGAACCACATAAACACATTTTTCTTTTTGACAATTCTGCACTCAGTTTCATCCCTGCTGGAATGAGAAACTGGCCTTTCAGACAAACAATTCTTTACAATTTCCAGTTACCTGAGGTGCCACACACTTTCAATCCAAGTTCAGTGTCACATTTTAACAAATTTCTGACAAAAATATTTCAGTAAAATTATAAAGTACCATGCATTTTTACAGTTAACTATTGGAAGTTGAAGCCATAAGCATTTTAAATGTTATCTAAGAAGAATATTTGACACAATACAGTATTTAGGAACCATTTTTTGGCTGAGAATACAACTGACACCAAATACAGACTGACATGCACATGTGTGTGTGTGTATATATCCCTATACTGTAAATTTTTGTCCAAATTGCATGTTTATTATTTTCTGAGGAAGTCAGTACATGGTATTTCCAGCTTGTGCCATGAGCTAACACAGCATGGAACTCCAGCTTTGCTCATTAGCTAAAAAGCCACACTAGAGATGCCCAGATCTGCCATGAGCTCAGTGCAAAGAGGTCAGCACAGCTCCAATTCATCACCCCACATGACAGTTCACTTTAACTAAAAGCCAGTAGTACTCAGAGAGTGACTAAGTATCAACAATTTAATTATGTTTTCCAGAACTGCCTGTACATTATGTTACTGAGGAAGTCCTAATCCTCAATAAACCAGAAAAATCACAGGAATTCAGTTTATTACATGAAGGCTCTTAAGCTTGACAGTATTTCTGGCATTACTCATTTCCCTTCCCTTGCTCTTCATTGGTCAACCAGCAAACTTTGACACCCAAATTCTTCATAAAATCATCAAGCTTATAAGAGACCTTTATGATCAAGTTCATACTCAGAATATTCAGCTTCTGTGCAGTGCCTTCTTTTAACAAAATTCCCAACTTTTAAGTTACCCAACTTTTAATTAACTTTTAAGTTAATCTTTCCAAATAGATAAAATATTAAGTTGATCTGTTTCTTGTGATTGCCATTATGGTTCTGGGTTGGAAATCCATAATTAAAAAAGATCTTGCTATTTTTTTTTTAGTAGACTAGACTGTCCATTCATTTATTCAACAGAAACAAAAACAATTTTAAATTATCCTCCACCAGCCAAATCTGTAAGACATCCTGGGGAATCAGTATCAGGTTAATTTGGATTTAGCTGTACTCAACTGGTCCCCTGGAATGCTGTGACATGAAGTGTTTTGGAACATCAACACAGTGCTCATTCCCCAAGTAAGACAGAAGACTCAAGCAATGTGCAGCCTGCAACTAACTCCAGAAGGAAAGCTGTGTTCCTGTTTTACTCTCAGCTATAACAAGTTAAAAAGAAAAAGGCAAAAGCCAACTCATTTCCCTCCAAATTCTTCATAGCAAAGTGAATTTCGTGCATTGAGCAGCAGATGGCACTCGGTGTCACACAATCACCCTTCTGCATGGAACTCCTTCAACATTTACAAATGCTTTTAGTTGGCAAAACCCAAAGTTAACTTCACCTCAGGAACTCTTTCTGGTGAAAAACGATTGTTTTAAATTAGTCCAACAATGTGATTTTAAATAAGCAATTTAAATTGATGTAAATGTATAAAGGAACCCAATGTGAAGTTTGTGAGCAGTACGAGAACTGACTGTAAATGCTCAGAAATTTAATTAGTTCAGCACATGAGCTGCATGAATAGTCCTGATCTGCCCACTTAAGGTAACCACTTAAAATTCTATACCAACACACTCAAAACTGCACTTCCAGCACTACAGTCCAGTGTGAATTACAACTTAAAAATTCATTTGGACAGGACTGAAGAGGGATCTCGGAAAATGACTTATAACAGTTATATTACATAATAGCAAAAAAAAAAAATCACATAAATTAAATTTGGATTATGATCTATTTTATTCATGCTGTGAAAACTTCTCTGTCATCAGAGAACCCCAATAACTTATCTTGGAACTTCTCTGCTTCACTAATAAAGGATAAAAGGATTTAAAAAAAGGCAGAAGTTCCTACTCCAAAGAATTCTAAGAGAATGGTAGAGAGAATCTGGCTCTGTAAACCTGTGCAGACACCACGTCAGCTAAGATACAGACAGGTTACAAGAGCCAGTCTGTGCTTTCTTTAAAAGGCACTTCAGCTAGAAAGACCCCAAAACAGTGGTTATTCTTAATGTGTTACTTCTTCAACTCAAAATTTTTTTAAGATTTTCTACTTTGGATGAACTCTTTTGCTCTCTCTTAAACAAACACTAATAAAAACATCCCAATAATAGAGTCATGTAAAATAGGATCCTTGTCTGTCCTGGTACCCTGAAATGACACTCACAGCTCTAAAGAAGCCTGAATATACAAATCATACAACCCAAAACCTGCTGCTGCTGCTTTCTGGCCAGATCTCCACATGATTCATATTTCACAATCACATCCTCCCTGCGGGGGTTATAGAATTTACTGAATGAACCACTCTGCAATCCCAGACCCTGAAACATCCCCAGGCATTATTTCCTCTAAGGTAACTCATGGATGCAGTTTGCTTCCTCAAAGCCTGGCAGTTTCACTGCAAACTATGAGGAAGTTGAGCACCCTGAAGTGTTACAGCAAAGCATGAAAATAGCACAGGCACAGCCTAAACTCCAGACTCATCATCCAGAGGTTTGTTCAGAGTACTTGGGAACAACAGCAGATAACAGCAGCCCATTCATTAGCTGTCCCTGGGAGAACATTACCCATTCTGTGGGCAACGAAGCATTAACAAAAAGCTGGGGGAGGCGGGAGAGAGGCAGACTTGAGCATAAAGGATAGGTTTGTTTTTAAATTCCTGCAGTGAAGCAGCCCGGTATGAATATTGGGGAGCTGAGAACAAGCTGAATTTCACATTCTTAGAAGTCTCCTACACGAGAGCAATTGTGTGGGGGAAGAGGAGATCTGCCTTAGATTCCTAAACTGCAAATAAATGAAAGAACATAGAAAGATGACAGTGTAAATCATAAATCTAGCATCACATACAATACTAAGCAGATGTCAGTAGCACCTCTGAACCTGAAATTCCAGGGTATCAGGAAGGCAAGATTTAAAACATGCTCATTTATAATAAGCTGAGAAAAATGCTGAAAATCTCTCTTAACAAGCACTGAGCACCACAACCAGGATGACTCAGCTTATGGCAAATATGTAATCCAGTTTAGAAACAACAAAAACACTATGTAAGCTAGCAAAAAGGACACACCAAATAAGACAAAAAAATCAGGAACTTTATTTGAGAGGAACAAAAACTTCCAAAATTAGGAAACCAGCAAAAGGCACAGATACATTTTAATCTAGGACACTGACAGCAACAGATCAAAACACCCCATGTCCTTCATCAGTATCACTTCAGCTATAAATCTGAATCTGGCATAGTTTAACAATTCCAACCCAGGTACACCTTTGCCTCATGGTCACACCCTGTTTCTCACAGCATGACTTTTTCAAAAGTCAGTGAACTGCCACAAAACTGAACACCAGAAGACCTCTTTCCATTTGGTATTTCAAAATATACTCAAAGAAATCGGACTTTACTGTCTATTTAACCTCTTAAATGCACACAGTAATATGATGCTGCTTTGAACTGCACTGTTTAAAAACTAACTACAGATTGAAAAAAACAAAGTGAATGACATCACAGCATGTCACATGTCACACTCATAATTCAGTGGCAGAATAATAAAGTCCAGAAACTACTGCAATGTATTTCCCAGGTGCATATTTGCTTCTGCTTATGTATTTGAGGGAGCAAAATGAACAGTCACAGAGACAGTACAAACCACTGTTTAAAAACTGGGGAAATATGTTTGTTATCCTAATTTTAGAAAACAAAGGATACATACCCATTAAATCCAGTGACAATTTTCAGGATTCTTTCTTTCATCTCTTCAAAGGGAATATATTCCACATTTGGATTGGGGGGCCCTCTTGGTTCAGGAGCTGAGGTTCTGAAATCATCCATGACTTTCTCCAGTTTGAAAATGAAATAGCCTTTAAACTGAGACCATTGAACCCTGCATAAAACACAAGCATTGAGACATAGACAAGTTAGTCCTAAACCCCAAGAATAACAGTGTAAGTTTAAGTTTGCATAACAACATTCACACCCTGGTATGCCAGTCCTAAGATAAACGAGGCAAGTAATACAGTGCTATTTTCCTTCCTGCATTTAAAGCATGGTAACTATTTCAACAATTACACTGGAACAATGTAACACAACTCAACTGCCACTAACAGCACGGGAAGCTATTTCCTTAAAGAACCAATATCCACTGACAATGCAAAGCACAATGTGAAATATGCACGTGTCTATACAATGCAAAGGGAGCCTACAATGCTGCCTATAGTTTCCACTGAGCTAGTAAGAGGCGGAAGGGAAAAAAACAAACAAAAAAAACTAAATAAACCCCTCCCCCTCTCCTCCCCAAAATTAAAAACACACAAAAAAAACCCCAACCCACCACACCAAAACAAAAACTGTTTCCAGTCTGGAATCCATAGAGCAGCCGATCACAGCATTATCTGCTTTCCTCACAAAACCTTACCAAAGGTCTTTTGTAACTCCACACACCTTAAGAGCATTTCACTGTACCTCTTTTTCTCAAAAAGGCAAGTATTTGCTGTATCACAGTTGGCACTTGTTGACGAATAACTGAGCAAAACAACTTTGACTCCCAATAAACATTCCCACAGCAGTAAGCTATTAGGATGTTTCCAAATTACTTCCTGCCTTACAGCTCCAAGTTTTGTCATTTATAAAATCCTAGCTTTTGAAATTTTCAAGCAAACAAGTCCATCACTGGGTACAAGAGACAAGTGCTGAGCCAGCCATGGCCCCACAGAGCAGCCACAGGAGACGTTCAGGGCCTCCTTGGGCTCGTGCAGGTCTGAGCAGCACAGGGAGCCATGTGAAAGCAACTGATTTAGTTCAGCATTGATATGATTTTATTCCTGTTGATGCAGGAGCTGGCACAGCTCCAGGATGGAGAAAAGGACAAAACAGGGAATAACAAACCAACAATAAAGAAAGAGAGAAAATGATCTTTGACCTGTAACACACACGATCTGGTACGAGCAGGCTCAAACCAAACAAGTCTAAAATGTGAGCCCCTGGATGGCCCTTCAGCTCCTGCTCAAAGCAATATTAAACTATACAGAAAACTATTTAGCCAAAGGTTCTATCTCTACAGGCTGCCTCTGGTAGCCCTGTCTATTTCTGACTCCACATAGCAGCTGCCCTTCTGTGGGGCTGACACAACTATTTGTGCTGTGAACCACAGGTGGTGATGTTTGTTCCTCCAGCACCAGCACCACCAAATCCCAAACCACAGACTAAGGAAGCTCTATCAGCCTGTTTGCACCAGAAAAGCAGGGCCACATCATCTTTGCCTGAATTTCCTCCTTTGTTTTAAAGAAATAATTATGAGATGAAAAGGAGGCAAATACACCTCAGGTTTATCTACAGAGATCCAAACACAAAGCCCCTGTCGTTTATTAGGAATGATAAATTTGCAAGAATAGGGGAATTCCAAAGAGAAGAGCAAACCTGTTTTCCTTCACAAGAGACCTTTAGGCACCTCACAACAAGAGGGATCACAGGGCTTAGTGAAGAACAATAATAATAATTAATAAATAAATAAACACCAAAGTCCCAAGAGGAGATGGCAGACATTAAAGAGCACCACTGAGTCTTGCAGGATTAAGTCATTATCAGCATTCTACACTCAAAGCAGAATACTGTAATGTTCCAATGCACAATATCAGGCATTACTACTACAAATGTTAAATAAAAAAGCTGTACAATTCTGCAGTGTTACCACCATGGAACCAAAGTGTTTTTAACAAGTCACAGATTAAACACACCACGAACCACAGTAAATAACCCCATGACAGTGTGTGATTACTCCCCACAGAGCATCCCAAGAGCTTTACTTGCCTCATGAAAGGGGATTCCACTATTATTCTAAACATTCTTTGACAACACCATTTGGATACATTTCCAAATTTTAAAACTTGAGCTGTTTTTGTTTTCTTTGTTACTTATTTCTTGCTAAACAGTAACACTTATATTTTCACAGGCTATTAACCCATCGGTGTTTGAAACAAATCAACAACGTGAGGTTCAACATGGCAATCTACTGCCTTAAAGAAGGACCCACCAGCTTCTTCACAATGCTGAAGGGACAGAAAACAAAAATTCTAACATTTTGCCCATATTGAGAAGTCGAGAAAACTACCACTTGGATTTTAAACTCCAAATTTTAATTAATATTTCTCCCATTATAAAAAGGCTAAGACCTTCCATCTGCAACACACTGAACTACTGACATAGAAAGCATCTCTCTACCTGCATTCCAAACCACTTGCTAAATGACTGCTGGCCAGGAAACACAGGCCAGGTTACACACACAGCAGAGTTTAAGGATAAACTCATCCTGCAATCACAAACCTGATCACAGCTAACCCAGACAGAGCAACACCAGCTTAAATCAGCCCACCAAGCTGTTGCTAGAAGCTGTGTAACCACAGCAGCAGGGGCTCAGCACAGCCTTGCCGCTCACACATTCACTGTGTTTCTCCAGCAGTTTTTCCCAGCACTGTTGGATTCCCTGCTGCTGGAGCTGCAGCAGCAGCAGGGAAGCTGAACTGCTCAAAGGCTACTGTTCCATTCAGTGCAATCTCAGACAGAGCTGCAATTCAAACAATAAGCACAGCTGTCCTGTGCATCTCCTGACATCAGTGTTGTTAAAATAATGAACTCATTTCTGACCAAAAAAACCCAAAATTATTTCTGCAGGGACACTAAGATTTTCTCAGTTCCCATTTACGTAGTGGAAGTGATCAAAAGTGAGTGTCACAAGAGCCAAGTCACCTTTCCTGTTTTACCAGTCTATGAAAATGACACGTACAAGTTGGCATCAGCTGAACTCTACAAACTCACATGACTTTCATCCATAGAGAAAACCAGTTCCTTCATAACAATGAACTGCCAGACAATACAAAATGAAGATTAAAACTGGCATATCCTACTAGTTATCAAAGCATCAAAATATCTACAGCTCTAGAAATTTTAAGTTATCCCCATCCACAGAAAGACTGGTTCCTTAGAAAGACAGGCAACAGAATAGACAAACAAGTGTCAAGTATCTGTTTTCAGGAAAAGAAAAATATTCCACATGTATCATAAGCATCCTGAGAAAGATCTCTGTTTTCTCTTTGTTACACAATGTGAGAACCCAAAACCAAGAGAAAAGGTTGGGTCAATACCTTCTATAGTTAGAGCAAGAGCCAAATAGAAGCAAAAGAAAATTATTCTACACTCTGCTTTATGTACAAGCTCATTAAGTTTTATACACTGGAAAATAACTGATCAACATCCTAAGTTCTGTAAGAATAACAAATTGAAGAAATTCCATGGACAAAATACTGTTCATACTTTTTTTCAGAGCAGGCTTGTTTATAAATACTTGTTCTTCCCACTCAGCATTGCACATAATCAGCCTTTTCTTCCAAACCACGCTCTTCCTGTCCACTACACTAGTTTGGGAATTTGTATCAGCAACTTTGAGAGCTTTTAGAGCCACTCCAAGAAAAAGTTCCTGGGAACACTGCATGATCTGAAACAACACCTTCAAAAACAATACTTCAAAAAATTAGCTGATCCAAAAATGTTTTGGTTCAGTGTACTTTCACTCTAGAGAATGATGGCTTTGTAGTTATATACATTTTATGTACACCAAGGCACCTTTCACTACAATATCTGGGCCACCCTGTGTAAATGTACCTGTACAAAGAGCTCTCCTGGGCTAAATGAGCCTGGAGTTCCACACATGCTCCAAATCATTAAGGAAAAAATGCCAGCTTATCATAAGAATCCTCTGCTTCCCTCCCACCAGCTCCTGCACCATCCTTCTCTTTTATCAACCTAAAAGATTTGCTCTGGGATACAGAAAGTCAAGAGGAAGAAACTGATTTAATGAAAAAAGCATGTAACAAGAATAGAAGTCAGAGGCAAATGACTGGCTGAAGGGAAGCACTTCAGAGCTAAAGCCTGTATCCATATAGACACCACCCATTTCAAAGTATCCCAGGACAGACACAAAAGCTGGTAGTTTAACTCAAAAATTTAATTGTTTTTTGAAAAGCGCCTTTTTTAAAGGCAAGCAACAAATGAGAGCATGGAAGCTCACACAGAGTCCAGTGGCTCAGTATTTCTACCTTACTTAAACATTTAATACATGCTAATAATGTGCTTTAAGGTATGGGAATATGTTTAACACCCTAACATTGTACCCCAGTGCAGTCCCTGACCTTGCAATTTCATTAAACTTTAGAAACATAAGAGAAACATGAATGGAAGAGATTTCAGTGTTTGAAGACACTCTGCTGTTTTCACAGTCAATCAGGAAAGCAGACAGCACCTGACCAAACAGCCAATCCTACAAGGAACATCAGCAAGTTTTGAGAAGAATTTTATATACAATTAGAGAGACAACGTGACAAAAGGCTAGGAAAGGGTGAGGGAAGACAGAAGACATGAGCAAGAAGAGATTAAATAAAATGACAGACTATGCAAAAAAAATCGCTAATGATTTGTGGGGGGAGGGGGAGAGGGATTTTTTTTTTCCCCCCAAAAAATCCCCCACAGAACTACATAAAACCCCAGAATGGGATCAAAATTTGTAGGTGAAGACCAGAGACTTAAACTCTAAGATGAAAGCCACAAAGGAGGGATGGGGAACTCCAGTCAGAACAGTGCCACAGTAACACACTGAGTCACTGAGAGTTGATGAAACAGCAAAAATATCTCCAGTGTACAGGGAAGAATAATAAAAAACAACAACAGAAAGAAGAGAGACTAATTTAGACACAATCTAACACTGTCAGAGCAGAGCCACAAAAGAACACAATCCTAAATAGCTCTGTTCTCTAATAAAAGGAATCAATCTATTTCACACTTGTGCTTGAATTACATGATTTGCTCTTGGAACTAATACATTACTACAGATCAACAGAATCTGCCAAGCAACATCAAGCAAGTTTAGAAATGCACCAATTCTACTTGATGAATAGCATCTTCAGCAGGAACAGGCCACCTCAGACAGAAAGCAGGGCAAGCAATCTGATGCAATACTTTGATTTCAAAGAATTAGTAGCACAAAGTTGCTTGCAATGAAATGACTGAGTCTCTTACTAACATGATTTGCATAGGATTCATCCTTCCAAACATGCATATCCAAACAAAATTGCATTTTACACGGAAATAATCTCATCAGATCATTCCCAGAGTGTAAAAGACATCTCCCCCATTCCTCTATCTCTTGCTTATGCAAAATGCTTGCCCTGGTGAAACTGTGGAAGCAGCTTTCTCTCTTACCACAATGGTTATTTAGGCAGGAGGAGAACCAGCTCAGTATCTGCACTATTTCTGTGTGTCAGAGAATTAACTGTTATTTTCTTTTGACCATTGGACAAGATTTTATACGTGACTCTCTTGCCACTTGGTAAATTCACTTTGGGAGATAAGGTGTCAACGAGAAGAGTAAAAAGCCTGAAATATTTAACAAAGTTGTTTGGGCAAGACCTGACAAACAGGAAAATCCTACTATTTTTGAAGGAAAACTATCCACACTGAACAAATTATAATGGTTCCCCTTCATGTATTTAGCACTGGAAAGCTTTGCTGTCAGTGCTCCCCTACACCAACACATGACTTGGACACAAGGTGGAGGCTGAGCTGCCAAGTCTCCAGGAGTGCAGGAGACAATTACACTGAGTTACTCATCTCCCTTATTACAAACTGTAATAAAACATCAGACAGAACCCTAAGATACTGCATATGGCTCACACACTTCAGACAAACTCTAAAGATTTTAATGTTCAAACTCCAGTAAGACCCATTGAGGCAAACCAGGACAAAACCTAAAATTGACTGAAGAACTGGAGGAAGAATTCAGAGTGCCTGAAACAAGGCTTACTCCTGAAATGAAAGTACTGCAATTATTTCATAAATCTTTCTTGAACTGCCTCACAGATTACAAGTTTAATTAAGAAAAACATTATATTGAAGAGATGTTAAGCTTCCAGAAACCCAGCTATGTACTTAAAACATGAAGAGTCCCAGGAGTCCTGGTGGGATGTCTGTCTTCAGATTTCACAGTGTTTAAGTTCATTATAAAATTACTTGATTTAAATTTTAAGAGGATGCCATCTGTTTTGGTGAGATGCTGAATACCACAAAGAACATAAAATTAAACCAAAGTAGATCTACTATTGATTCTGTTCATTGAACAGACCATAAAAGAAATATCAGAACTTAGTAAAAGGAAGTATTTCCCTCTCCACACTTCTCCTACTATTGGCTCTCTGACAAGCAGAAATTTTTAAAAAAATCAAATTAGTGTGCTTAGGATGCAAACACTTTATTGTCCAGCTAAACTGATTTTAAGGCAATGTCCTCAGAATAAAGAAGGAAAGAACCAGAGGACAATCTCTGAGGGAGTTATAACATGGAACAAGAGATGGGAGTCACTTGTATTACCTTTGCCCCCCCAGTTTTTGCTGACTTCGATGACACTCCCACAGAGACCTCTAGCAGGAAACAGGTGTTTTGAAGCGAAGTAGCTTGCCAATTCTAATAACTGCTTCTTTTCTTTTGTGCCTTATTCTAAGAGCTCACAGGAGATAAAGATATACTCTAAGACACAGTAATTTCCCCAGGCTGTCAAAGGCAAAATTAAAGTTTCATGCAAAACAAGTTAATTCCTTTTCTATTCTGGTCTATCAATGGGATCTCCAGAACTACTCGGGAAGTGAAAAGGCAGAGAAAATGAAGTGCACTCAGCAATCACATACCCAATTCAAACCCCTGGCAAGGCAGCAAACTTGCCAGCGTGCTCTTCCTCAGCCTCGATGCAGGATGTATCCAACAGGAATATTGAGGACTAGATGGAATATGGCTGCTCAAATCCAAGACCCGTGTCTGCCACCAGGGAGCACAGAACTCATGCCAGGCATGAGGAGCCCCAGCGTGGCTGCCTTCCCCCAGGCTGTGCAAAGAGCAGCAGTGGGGAGGCAGCACCAGGAGCCTGCCTGGACAGTCTGTCCTGTCCCCCTGGCCTGGCCTGTCCCCCTGCCTCAGCACTCAGAGCAGCATCCAGGGATCCCCTCGAGCAGCCGATGGAGCTGCAGCTGCACAGGGACCCCACACAGACTGCAGGCCTGTGGGAGAACAGAGGCCACACTCAGCTCCTCCCTCGGATATCTCTGTTCTAATCCTACTCCCTCTACCTTTTCTGTCATGGTTTTGTATCGATCCTTACCTTATCCAGAACACCCACATTTGAGATCTATTCAATGGCTATAAATAAGGATATCTGGACATATGGAGTTATACAGAAGGGGTGCACAAGCTAAAAACCTTAAGAGCTGCCTGTAAAACACAATTCCCAGTGTTTTCAGATCAGCAAATGAAAAAACCCAAATCTGTTGCCATTTGACAGGTTAGCTTTTGTACAGGAATTACTATTTCATTATTTATGATATAAACAGATTGCTTCTTAACCAAGCGTGCTCTATGGTAGAGAAATGGCTTTCAATTTTTTCAGAAAATATCAGTGAAAATTTCTGGGGTAAAAAGCTGCAGCACTGAACTCCCAGTAACAGGGAGATGAGCCATGCTGAGGTTCCTCCAGGGATCCCATCCCAGTGCAGAGCAGGAGGGTGCTGGCCCAACACACACTTAACCTTGTCCTTGGTCTACACCAAAAGGGGCAAGCCTGCTCTGCTGCTCCCACACATCCCTGTGATCCCACACACAGGGAGCTGAGACAGATCACTGATCTAACCACAAAATTAATGCTGCAGATAAGGCAGAGTAAGATGTGTGATGTGACTAATAGGAAGCTGAGCCATTCCTTTAAGCAGCTGCACTCATGCATCAGGTAAAAGAACACACCTCACTTAATTCCAAACTTGTGTCAAATATTCTTCGTATTTTAAACTTTCTGTTGTCCGTGTTTTATTTTAATAGTATTTTGATGCAATTCATTTAAGTGTCATGATTCTGCACACTGCTGCTATGTTCACCATTTACACAGTGCAGATTAACACAGGAAATTCCAAACAATGACAACAGATTTACACAGTAAAATCCCCTGTACACCAATGGAGACTGGCTTCTCACATGCTTCTGGCAAGCAGACAAAGCCCTCAACCTAACATTAAATCAAAGCCCTAAGCAAGTGCTAGATCGTTTATGGGTGTTTCTATATGAGTAATCAATTTTGGAAGTTGAGGTGCTCCAGGTAGGGTGAATTTCCCAGATCCCTGTGCCTTGCTGCAGTGTGCTCCTGTTAGGAAAACACTGGCAAAGCACTCCATCCTGGGGGACCACCCTGTTCCCTTTCACCTGATAACTCATGTAAAATTAAACACTCACATTTTATCTTCAGTAGGATTTTACCTCATGTTACCTTTCACTTTAATTAAAAATACATCCAAGAGTTCAAAAGAGGAAAAACTGGTATTTCCCACAAGCACAGGAGGTGTTTTTCCATTTTCACTCACTGATTGTTGTCAGCCTAAATCCAGTCTTTGCTCTCCTTGGGAGGACACTGAGCTCGTTCCAGAACCAGGGAAACTGTCACACATTAGAACTACATCTACTTCAGTAGTGTGAGTGTTCACCTCTGCTGCTTGCAAATTACTACTGCTCTTGCCAGGAACAACAAAGATTAAGACTTAGTTATGGAAACAGACAGCCAAAGAAGGCATTAAAGCACTATCTGTAATCATCAAGGGACTAATTCTGATCTCTGCTGATAAATATTCAGTTGACTCTAACAGAATACAGTTGTCCCACAGAACAGAGAAAAATTTCAGTCCAAATTTTTCTAGGAAGTACATTTATAACTGTGAATACAGGTATCTAAAACCAAATTCAAGTACCTTTCATTTGTTTTTATTTTAAAGGCAAAAACTGACCACAGAACAAAGAAGTACAAGATTACAACATTCTTCATTCAAAGATTAACTTCCTTACAGCACAGGAGAAAGCAATACAGGACACCAATGTTGCTTCAGGTATCACCAGTTTGCCCAGAATAACCAAATCCACACAAGAAATGCTGTAGGTCCTCTGGTAAGTGTAGCTATGACTGTTAAAGGACCTGGTCACCTCAGAGGAGCTGCAAGCCACACTGAGATAATATGATCAGATATTTACTATATCAAGCAATAAAGCTGGGAAACCAGCTTAGGAAAACACAGCCTGTGCAGCTACTCCTGGCTCTCTCTTGCACTGAGTCCCTGTGCTTGCCACCTCATGCAGTGTCCCAAAAACCCAGAGGCCTCACTCTACTACTGGGACCAGGGACATTGCACTTGTTACTAATCCCTTCCAAATCCAAAAACAAAAGGCACCCACCAATTGGCTTCTACACAAGGCAGTTCAGCTCACACATGCTAAGCTTGGGCTGACAAGGTGTACCCTACCTCAGTGAGCTAATCCACAGGCATTAGATGTTTGTGCATCCTTACACTCCTCTGCCACTTCCAAGCCAAGCATCAGCAGGCCATCGTGGAAATCTTGTCATTGTCTTCAAGTAGTTTTATTTCTAAAACTGAGACCTGCCAGACATGCACTGGCTTTGTGGAAAAGCTGCATCAGTCTGATTTATCCACAAACTTGATAATCCATCTTCCCCAAGTCAACCAGACTGCTTTGTATCCCTCCTTCTGTGTGCACTATTGCCTTGTTCCTTCCCCCCATGTGCCATCAGGCACAAACTTTCCCAAAAGCTTCAGAGGAAGAGGGATCAAAGCTCACCAATTACAAAGCAAAATGGAAGAACATCCTTGCCACTGAGAAGTGTAATACAGAGTGAATAATACCCAAATGCCTGGGAAAGTCCTTCAGATGAAATACTAACAAGCACAGCCACCACAGAACAGAGACTTGAGGCCCACTGAAAAATATCAGAGGTCACACTGAGGCAGCCACTACAGCAACATCAGTGAGAGGGGAAGGTACAAACCAAGAGAAACCTGGAGGATGACAACAAATCCTATCAAGCAAGGCAGAGAACTGAGCATGAGAAGAATGACCATAAAATACAAGTAAAAGTAATGATCAGAAACACATGCTACTGCATCAACTACCAGAGAATACATGGTGGGGTGGTTTTCTGTGCAAAGTGACACAGACTGGCTGCCAAAAAGATCATCAGGAAATGTGCTTACAAGAACAAACTGTGTGTAGCAACAGGGAAGGAAGCCACACTCACACTGCAAATGTGAAAGTGTAAAAAGCTACATTTGTGATTAAAACAGTCCAATCACCCCAAAAACTCACTGCTGCAATCAAAGTTTGCCTTTTGCTGCAATCAGAGTTTGCCTTTTGCCTTTCCTTACACATGTATTCCATAGAGACTAATGTTTATTGCACTCAGTTCATCACACACATTTTATAATGGCAGTTAAAGTCTGACCTTTACACTGTAAACCCCACTCCCAATAGATATGAAGTGGCAGCACTTAAAATAAAACACTACAACAGTGTGTGTTTCCCAAAGCAGCAAGTGATTTCATCGATATCACCACTGACTGAAGTACTACAGCTACACAACTCACACATACAGAAATTTTTGTTTATAATAGAGGTAAAAGAGTAAGGAAGCTAAATTAGTGTTGACAAAGGTACATCAGCAGGCTTTTTGACCAAAGATCCCTGTCCTTTCAAGACATCAGTGGATTATGAAATGGAAAACAGTGTCAGTGGAACGGGAATTAGTGGGGGGGAATTCCAGATGCTGAATGGAATGGAGCTAGTGAGGAATAATAATGGACAACAATGCAAGGAAGTTTACCCACATCTCTTGCTTTACTGAGAACATGGAAATGGAAGAGGCTTATATTGACAAAGGCACACAGAGACTTCTTTCAGAAAAATATGAACCTGCTTGTTACGGCAGAAACTTGTGAATTTATTTCACGTTTTAAAAAAATCATATGGAATTACATTCCCCAAATAGGCATTAACATTTCCAGAAGGTAAGTTATCTCCAAATCAGAAAAAATGCTAGCACATACATGTCAAGTAAGAAAACTGCTCGTTGAATAAAAGCAGAGAAGATACTTTAGAGAAAAGAAATTAAATTCAACCATGTGAAATAAGCCAGAGGACATATGGTTAAAAAAACCTATACATTTGTAACAAGAGAGAGGATATTATACAAGCATTCAGAGTACATAGTTAGAACACTTGAACAGAGATGCAAACTTATTCTTGTAGGAGTTCATGGCTACAGTATCTTCACTCAGTTCTCCTACAGCTGACAAACTATTTCACTGCTGTAATAAACTAACAGAAAAGTTAAACTGATTCAAAAAAAGGTTAAGAGTGTAGTAACAAAAAAGTTCACTGCTACATAAGCTACATGAAACAGCATCGAAAGGTCAAAAGTATTTTTGCCATTATCTTCGGTGGAACTGCAGTTATGTAACTTACATTTACAGTTATGTAATTTACCAAAGGCAAATCATCCCTGATCCACCTGACTGACTGTGAGGAGGGAAGACCAGAGAACACTGCAGTTCAGCCTGAGCAAGGCACACAGCACAGTCTGCCCTGGCAAAGCTGGGCAGCTGCAGCCCCACTGGAGCATCAGGCTCCATTGCAGTGCTCGTGGTGCTGGGGATCCAAAGTCCAACCACACCCGGTTACAAACGCTGCTGCTCAGAGCCCCCAGCAGGGCAATCCCTGTGCTGGCAGAGGGGAAGCTGAGCACTGACAGCCCCTGCTGTGACCAAGGCTGCTGTGGGAAGCTAAGGCAGCACAGCTGCCTCCAGAACACAGGCTCTGCTGGTGCAATCCAACAGCAGACTCAGCAGTGAAGGGCTCATTGCATCCAGGCAGATGGGAACAGGTTCCTTCTGAGATGTACAAGTGCAGGGTGAGAGGCACAGGGCCCAGGATGCTCCAAGGGAAACATTCTTCCCAGTGCACGTGGTTAAGCAGTGAAACAGGGAGCCACACTGAGCCTATGGAATTGCCACTACTGGAGATTTTCAGAAATGCTGCACAAAACCCTAATCAATTTTATCTAACTTTGGAATTAGCTCCCCTTGAGCACAGGGTCTGCCTAGATCACCTCCAGAAGTCTCTTCCACCTATTCTATGATGACAGTACCAATGTCCAGATTTGCCCTACAACCACATGAATTAAACTTGACTCAAGAAACTCTGCAAAAACCATTTATGTTGGCCCTCAAGGAAATATGCGATGAAACAACTTCTGTTTTCAGGCTGAGATGAGGCTCAAATTAACATTTCAGAGCTTCCAAAAGAATTTCACTACAGGAAGAAATAAAACCAGAATATATTTTAATGGCTGTTTATGCTGCACTGAGGGGAGGAACCGGTGTAACTGCATCACATCTTGGGCAGTGTTCTCTACTTAGGCCTAGAAGGATTTTACAATTAATCATTTCTGCCTATGAGCTGTATTGCTCCAGATTTTGGTACTTCACTACTTTCTGGATTCCTTCACTGTCAGTAAGCTTCTTCATTATACTTCCCGCTACAGTAAACCATTAAAACTGCACTTTATAGGCTCCCTGCCCCAGGGCAGGAGTGGGGGAAATGCATAAAAAACCAACATAAAATTTTTGATTGCTTTGGTTTCCTAAGTTTCATTTTTCACTTTAGAAAAATCTAGTTTTCCTTTCTAGTCCAACACATTAGATTTTCTTCGTGAAGTACCTAAATAAAGGGTTTATAAACATTCTTACTATTAAAGGGGCAGAGTGACTCTAAATTCAAGAGAATTTCCTAAGAGGTGAGAGGAAATATTTTCAATACAGGACACACGATTGATAAGTGATCTTCATATCTATTTTTAAGAATTCATATCTATTTTTTAAGAATTTAAGAAACAACAAAAAATTTCACTGTTGCATTTCACCTCTAGTACTGCAGTGCTCTGATTTCCATCCCATCTCTTAAAGCTCTTTCTACTTCAGAAAAAATAGGTAAGTGGATTTCTTATGAAAAAAAAAAGCACAAAAAATCACCCTGTTTCTAGAGGTCTTTCAGATACAGTAAAGTACTAGGAATAACAAATTTCCTCTCTCTTCACTTTCCTCAGTATTTCAAGTCACACTGATCTGTTACAAACTGGAGACAAGGAGGTTATAACAAACTTCCCTGACTGTACTTGCTCTCACTAAGGAAACTCCATGTTAGTACCTCAGTAAAAAGTCAGGATAATTAAAGAGTGTGTTACTCCTCTGAGAAGAAAAAAATAAAATTCCAAAGACTCAAGATGACTTTAAAAAAGGTTGAACAATAAACTTTATATTATATTTCACCTAAGGCTAAGTCTTACCGTGGCAACTGTTAAGGAACAAAAATATTTCAAAGCAGCCAAGCAATCTTCTGTCACCTCTAATACAGGAAGTTAAACTGGCTACTGTAAACGTAGGCCATAATCTCACCAGCAATTAAGTGAATGGTTAACTCTGCACAAGAGGAAAACTTCAAAAAGATGAAGTGAATGCACATCATTGTATGATCAGGGTTTTACTGCACAGCACCGATAACACATCAAACTTACACTGATAATAGAGCCAAAATTAGCAATGTTTTTGTTCCACACCTTCCTTATAAGTGAAAAAGACCTCTAATTACAATAAAGATACTCTCTAAGAGCCTTATCATAGCTGCAGTGGTGGCTTTACCACCTCTCACCCTTTGTTCCTGCCCTTCACCCCTCCAGTTGCACTGCAGTTGGATGTACCAGCTACCAGGGATAAAACACGGGGATCAATGAACTGAGCCTTGTCCAAAAGAGCCAGGACTGTGAGAAGTTCCTGCCCCAGGCTCCTATGGAGTTGCAGAAGCAGCTCAACAGCCCAAGTGAAACAGAGACCCACAGGCTGCACCAGCCAAGGCTGCTGCCAGAAAAATCCCAGGAAGATCAGAGCCTCACCTAAACCTGCACCTACCTGTTCCCAACTCCCTCAGATGAATAAGCACTTTGGAACAAGTGGGGGCAGGGAGGTACCCAGTGACCTTACCTGAGCCTGTGCTTTCCATATGCTGATGTGCCATGATCAAGCTCTGAGGATTTTTTACTTTTACTTTAATTTACTTCATTAGTACCTTTTCGAACTAATTTTACTAAGAGTCATCAAGATCTGCTGCAACTATGTCTGGAAATGTATGGAGAGTGAGAAAATTTAGCGGACTGCAGTTTATCCTCTAAAAATCTATATTCATGGTGAAGTTAAAAAGCTGATAGAACCCCCATGAAGACCATATAACTCTCCTAGAACTAACAACTGAAAGCAAAAATATTTTACATTTCACTTGTCCTGATTTGCCTCAGTACTTTTTGTTTGTTACATTAGGAACAGGCTGTGACTGAGTAAGATCCATTGTTTTTCAATAATCAAGCCTGCAAACCATGGGTGTAATTAGCCCTGACTAAACCATCCTCACTGCTTGGTTTTTTTTAAACTATACTCTGAACTTTGTAAAAATCCTAACAAACGTCACTGCAAACCAGTATTTTATCTTCTCATTCCAAAGTATCTATTTATTACTGGTTTAGATTCTATTACTGGTTTAGATTCTACTACACACTTACTTTTGCATGAGTGAAAATAAAGAATATCTAGAGAATTTTAAATTTGTATGCATTTGGTAGGTTTGTCTCTTCCAGAATACTTGAACAACGGTCAAGCTGTACTAGCTTAAAAATACATTAAGTTCTTAAAATGCCCATTATCAATCTCCACATGAGTGATACCCAGGAGATCTTAGTTTTTACTCTTTTTTTTCCCTGATATTTTGATATAGAACACATCAGTGAACACACAAGCATGTTTGATGAACAAACACAGACTTTGATAGGTAATTTGAAGCAAATTTAATATTATAGAACATTAGGCATTTCAATGTCTATCTCCAGATTATATTAGACACTTCTGATGTTCACATCCAACACTCTTTAAAAAACAATTTAATGCAACTGAAAGTTGCAAGAAGGCTGAAAAGAGCTACAGACCTCAAAAAAAAAACCACAAAGAAAACTCTGGAAGTACAGAAGGCAGGATCTGTATATCAGAAGACAGATGCCAGTTCAGGTTTAAGTTTATAAAAATAAAATAATAAAAAATAAACCTAGATTTCCAAAATGAAAATACAATCAGAGAGGTAATAATTTTCCCAAGAATTTGCCCCTAAAGAATCACTTTTTAAAAATTCCTTTGGAATGTATGTGATAGTGGCAGAAACAGTAAAAACAACCTGAAGAAATATCTCAGAATGGGAAAAATATTTTAAACATATTTTAGTATGGGCTTACTGTGGTGTGTTTATTCTGTATAAGCACTACACCAAAATATTAAACATTACATCCGTGTATGTCTGCTGAGCATGAGCCTTCTATTCAAAGAGCAAAGTACATTTCAGAACTTGTTTTTCTTTCTAAACCATTAATCCAGCACTAGCAAGCTACCAAATTAAAAAAAAAAAAAAATAGAAAACCACAAAAAACCTACAAAACCTCTTACAAGTTCGAGTGAGCCCAGAAACTCAAACAAAGGCCCAGCGGTCACTGGTTGGTCACAAAACACTCGTAAAAGCACATCTCCCCTGCTGGAGCCGTAGTCTGGCACTAGGCCTCAAAAACAAGGAGACAGCCTGGGCGCCAGAAAGTGAGCACCGCTACGGCAACGGAGCCGGGGAAGCCTTTCCCCTTCCTGCCAAATAGTGATCCCCAAGGAAGTCACCAGCACGGATCCCTGAAAGGAGCGCGGCTCCCGCCGCACCTCGCACCTCCCGGGAAACCCTCCCGGGGAAAACCCTCCCGGGGAAACCCTCCGGGGAACCGGCACAGAAAGGGCAGAGAAGGGAAACTCCCGCGCCAGCTGAAAAACGGCGGCAACTCCGAGCAGTTCCCACACATCTCGTCCGCAAAAGGCACCTCCGGATTGTCCCCTCTTCACCAGCAGCACCCAGACACAATCACAGGATGGTTACAGAGCCCACAAAGAAACAATCTGAGCCACTGATATCTTTATGTAAATAACACAGTTAGACAACAGTGTATAGCAGACACTGCAACAGCAGTTGAGCTTGCCACTTACAAAAGCTAATTCTCTCTTAAAATCCAGGAAAAGCAACAGGTTTTTCATTGTGCTGAGCAGGATCAGAAAGACCTGACAGATACCCCAGAGCAAAGCCTATGTGAGAAGTCTTCCCTCGTCAGATCAAACTATCAGCAAACTAAATTAATCCACACAAAATTAAATGGGAACTAAGGAAAGCTTATTTAGCTCACTGAAGCAACATACAGGCAAAAAATGACTCCTGGTAGAATATCCTTGACGTAAATTGCAAGAATTGTTTTAAGTTATAACTGAGGGCTACCAAAACAGTCACACTTACATCGTCTCTCCAGTCTTAGCAACATGACAAAGAAACTGATCCAGTATTGGACACACTTCCTTCTTTCCTCTCTTCTCAAAATCTGTTGGCATGAGAATGACATAAAAAGAATGGTAAAAGACGGGACACAACAAAAATTTACAATAATGAATGATCTGCTTCAACTATCGGTACAGCTCCCACACAAACACTGTTGTGCTCTCACAACGCTCGGGCTGTTCCCATGAACTCCACCAGCTTCCCAGCCCTTGGAAACACTTATTATTTTTCCTGCGGAGAAACTGCACGCACCAGAATAGCAAAAGTTGATTTGCAACTTCTTCTGAGCAGCTACTGCACAGAAAGAGGCCGATTTCCTCAAGCTGAGCCCAGAACAGCGAGGGCTGGGGAGGAAGAAGGGGACAGATCCAGGCTGGGCCGGGATGCGGGGGAAGGGGCCAGGAGGAGAGGGAAGGAGCAGGAATGAGGGGGAAGGGGTGGCCAGACTGGGGAATCGAGGGCGGCAGCCGGGGCGACCCAAGAGTCACTGATCTCCCCTCACGCAGCCCCCCGAGGGTCGTTGGGTAGGGAGATCGGGGGCTCTGTCCTCCACTTCCCCACGACCCCTGGGCTCTCCCCACTCTCCGGGACGCCCTCCCCCAGCGAGCAGCCCCCCTCCCCACAGCGCGGGGACCCGTCGCCCTGAGCGAGGGGCGCTCCCCCCACAGGATCTGAGGGACCTCAGTCTTCCACTCAGCGCGGCAACACCGCTCCCCCACCCCTCGCCGCCAGCCTCGCCGCCACCTTTCAGCGCCTCCTGC
>VZTR01029838.1:343195-367374 GCA_013400775.1 Chaetops frenatus | reverse complement strand
CGGGAAAGGCTGCGCTGCGGCGCCCTCCCGCCTGAGCGGCCAGGACGGGCTGAGGGCGGCCCTGCTCTTCTTTCCGGGCCGCGGGTTATCGTCCTCCTCATGCCGGCCCCGCCGTGCAGATCCTCGGGGGAGGGGACGCGGAGCCTTCCCCTTTTCGCACCCCAGCCCCTCAGGGAGCTCTTCTTTCCTGCCCCCTTTCATGCTGAGGGTGACCGCGCGCCCCCCGCCCACCCCAAGTCCCTGTTTGTGCGGGGACGTGCCTGTCTTTTTATTTTCAGGAAGGTCACAGAAGATCCCCAGCTGGAAGGGGCCCACCATCCAGTCCAGCTCCTGTCCCTGTACAGACACCCCAACAATCCCACCCTGTGCATCCCTGGGAGCGATGTCCAAATGCTCCTGGAGCTCTGGCAGCCTTGGGGCTGGGACCATTCCCTGGGGAGCCTGGGCAGTGCCCCACCACCATCTGGGGGATAAATATTTTCTTTATCCCTCCCAAACCTCCCCGGCAGCTTCATGCCGTTCCCTCCAGCCNATGATCCGCCCGGGCGATTCCCCCGCGGCTCCGCGCGGCTCCCCCGCCCCAGTCCCGCGCAGGCCGGGCCGCGCTCGCAGCGAGACCCCGCGCTCACAGACGCTCCAACATGGCGCCCGCGCCGTGCNGTGAAGAGATCGGTACCTGCCCCTTCGCTTCCCCTTGTGAAGATCCCAGTGAGGTGTCCCCTCAGACTCCTCCGGGAGACTCTCCTCCCACCTGTCCCACACTTTCCCTGTGCTCCTGGATGATCCATCCCCTCGCTCATCCTGTGCCAGCACCCGGCTCTAAGGAGAACCGTGAAGCCATGGCAGACCTGTCCCTCCTTCCTGGCCCAGGTCCCAAGGTGAGGAAAAGAGCAGATAAGACGCTCTAGCTCAGCCCCCTCCATTAACTGGGAAAGATTTCAGTTCACAGTAAATCACCTTTTCCTTCCATTTTCAAAGCTGAAACGTTTAAACATAATCCTAGAACACAGAAAGCTTGTAGGTAGTTTCATCATCGGTTTGTTGTGTGATCCCAGGCAAAGGGGTGAGGCAATCACACCTGAGCTTCTTCATTAATGAAACATAAATGATAATTACTCCTTGTAAGGTATTTGACACACCTTGTAATAAAAATGTGCACAGAGAAGATGATTTCATTTTGTGTCAGTTCCCAGCCTGCTCGTAGAGTATTCACTGAGATCCAACAATAAGAAAAACCACCTTGATGGGGAAGATGGGGTGGTTTAAACATGTAAACTAAAGAACAATGAGAAACTGTTTTATAATCCAGGCTGGTTGTTTTTTTTTCTTTTACTAAACCTACACAAAGCCTCGTTAAGATTTATGTTTCAGATTTAAAAACATACTTCTTCAGAGTTATAGGCTGTCCAACCCCTGGGCATGGATCAATAATTAAAATTATTTGTGGTGTAAGACAAGAAGATACTTCTGCTCTCAGTAATGAAGCTTAGATTAGGTATCTAGAGATCCTGACCCAACTTGACTTCTTGAAAGTTTCCCTTCACTGATGTGTGACAGCAATTTGTAAGGTATTTCCACCCAGTTTGAACCAAAATGGATTATTGTGCTTTGAAACAATCCGTAGCAATTCAATACAGCATTCAAGCAAGGGAGATGCAGCAGAATCCAGTGAAAACAATAAGAAAATAAGAGCAATCTTACATTTCAAGACCCACTTAGGTCTTCAGAAAATATTGTACATCGATACACATCAAAGAACTTACCAAAGGAGCATAGGGATTTTGTTTGTTTAAATTTATAACTGCAGAAACCTGAGTATGGTACAATAACTTTACACTAAAAGTTATGTATCTCTGAACCATCCAGAGAAGGAAAGTTGGGGTTTTTTTCTTTAAAGTGTATCAGAATCACCTCGAGAGAAATTATGTTTCTCCTCTGAGAAAATGACTAAAAATCTTTACTATGCTTTTAAAAAACCTGGAAAGCTTGGGAGCATCAAAAGACAAGAACAGCTCACACACAGTGCCTTTAAAAAAGAGGTTGAAAACAGAAAAATGGTACTTATGGGAGTTGATGTTTCTTTTGAAAAATTACCCACAGGAGACACAAAAAAACAAGGAATAGTTGGATGTGACAAACATCCCAGGCTTTGCCTGGCTCAGCCACTGACCCCAGCAAGTCCCCAGAGATTGTCTCCTATTAATCCAAGAGCCCCTGGCAAACTGGCCGGTGCAGTTTTCTTTCCAAGCTGTTTCCCACACCTTCCTCCCAGTACATCCCTGGGACAGGAGAGGAGCTCCCTGACATCACTCCACAAACTACGAGACCACTCAGACTAAAACCAGCCTTGTTTTCTCACCTGGAGCCTCAGGTGTGAGGAACCCTGGTGCCCTTTGGGAGCACTGAGCACAATGGGAAGGAGATCTTTCCTTGAAGGTGCGAACCCTGAGAAGGCACCTGTTGGGCACAGTTCTAACCCCCACAGGGGGGAATTAACATTTTCAGGAGGATTCAGGAAAAGATGCTTCTACAAGAACAGGTCTTTATTAAAATAAAGAGCCGTATCATTTCTGTGTCATTATTTCAGTACTAATTACCAAAACTATACATACCTTTGGGCAGTTTTCACAAAGTAACAGCAGCAATTAAGGTACGTTTATAGAAATGTAAAAGCCAAATCAAAATATTTTACCTCAAAAGAAAACATTAACAAAGTGCTTTGTTCACCTTGGTGTTTTGTCTCCATTTTCATTTCAAAGGAAGTGTTGACAGTTTGGTTTTTATTCCAATCCAGAATGAAAGCGAAATTTCCCAACATTGCTCTTTCTTTCGAAGCTCAGATAGCAATTCCTTATCTCGTGCCAGCGGGAGGTGCAGGCTGATCCCAGCACAGGCAAGCACTTGCCTCACCAGCAGTGGGGGAAGGTTTCCAGCCTTTGGAGGGACAATCCTGGTGACTGTCCCATCCCATCCCACCTCTGGAGGAGTGCTCCCTCTCTATTTTCTACCATCACATTTTATTGTACCTGATGGAGAGGAGAAAAAGATTCTCTGACAGTTAATAAAGTGTCAACATTTATTTTTTTCAGTTAGTCGTATTTTATTCCCAGCTGAGGAAATCTCTCTTCTCCCCCCAGCAACACTGGCTGGAGCCAGGTTTGCAAGTGGAAAACCTTGGCTCACGGAGCAGTGTGGCAGTGAGTGTGCAACACACCCCACACACCCAGAGCCCCCCCAGAACCCACACACAGGCTGGCATTTCACCTCTGCCCACCCATGTCAATGCCAGTTTTATTCTTCTTATTTTGACTGTTGTGCTGAGCCCAACACATCACCCAGCTGGGAACAGTGTCAGCACCAGGGTTTGGCTGAATGGACAGCCCAGGAGCTTCTGAATCACAGAGATGTCACAAGCAAGGACAGCACAGCAGTGACTACACAAGAATGTCAAAAAGAAATGCATACAAGGAGGAGGGAGGGGAAATGATGCTAAATGACCTCCAGGGAGTGAAACTTAATGGAAAATAAAGAGTAAAAGGTAAAACTTCAGTTTCCTTTGAAAGCAGGTTCTGATCTATGCTCACCATAATACAACTGGAGCTGCAGCATGACACATGAGCACTTTGGGGAAAGTTAAATGTATTTGTCTTTTTATATCCAATATCAGACTCTCTCACTACAGTAAAACTGTAAAAGAGGAACATTTATCTGTGTTCCCTGCTGTCATACCCTGTATACACACACTATAACATCACACCTACAAAACTCTATCCCAACCAGACCAGCATAAAATCTTGTATTTCAAAGAAAACTAGCAAATTACAGAGTTTGCTTAAAATGTCATTTATTTGTATTGTAAGCCAAGGGATCATCCTCAACCCAGAAATGCACTGCTCAGCCTCCTTGGGAGCTGTAACAATCAGTGCACTTGTCAAAGAAAAATCCACGAGCAATTCAGTGACAGAGAAAAGGGACATTTTTACACACACTCTCGTGCTGTGCACACACATACACTGAGCCGTTTCCAGTTTCCACTATAGGAAAAATGTTGGTGAGCTCTATCCATTACACCATTGGAAATAACTAAAATACAGCAGAGGAAGGGGAAATGAGCACATAAAGTCTTTGTAAGTATTTACACATCCCATTAATAAGATAAATGAAGGCTAATGAACATGGAATTAGCCACAAGTATGAAATAAAAAATGAATTTAAACTGGTTTCTAAGTAAGATGAATATTACAATCAACTACTGTTGAAACTAAAATATAACATGGTTTTGGAAGCTGTAGTAAAATATAAATTAATAATTCTAGCAACAAAAAACAAAGTTACATAATTGTTTTAAAACACTTTGGAGAGCTCAATTTATTGCTTTTTTCCTCAGAAAAAGCCCAGCAGGGGAGAACCTCCCCCATTCTTCCTGCCAGCTGATATTACATTAACAAGAGTCTTCATGTTAAAGCAAATACTTCATATATTTAATAGCTGTTGAGAACATAACTCAGTTCTTCCTAAATAAAATGTAGCACCTCCTGTGAACATAAAAAGCACTGCTTTAATCTCCAATCAGTTCATATGCAATAATGCCTTTGTTTTGTAATGAATTCCACTCCTTCATTTGGATGTGCCCGTAGTTGCAGGGTTCTGCTGAATCACAGCTTACACAACCACAGCCTCCGAAACTCCAGGGCCTCAGCACTGGGGCTGCAACTCCCTGGGCAACCAGACTTTGCTCTGCAGCTCTCTGTGGCTTGGAGACACCATGGAAATCAGGAATTTGGCCTGCCCAGCCTGCAGATCCTCCAGCCTCGTTAGACCTGCATCAGCTTTACCCCGATGCTTGAAAATAAAGACCAAAAAGCAAGCTAATACTTTATACAAGCTCCCAGAATTGCTGGCCTTAAAGGTTTACCTGTCATACATTACTTTAAAGTTTTTAAATCAGCAGTTTCACATTCTTCTCTCTGCCTTCTGGTTCTGAAATCTTCAGTGCTCATTTGGGTTACATTTCAAACTTCTCTCAGTAGGTAGAAGTGTAGCCTTGTTTAAATTGCCAACTGAAACTTCAGCTGAAATAGAAAATCCTAAGGCAAGTTGGAAAGGCATCTCTGCTCAAGTTTAAATGACTTTCTGGGTCCCAGGCTTTCAATCACAACCGTGGAGCTGCCTCTGTCCTTCACATGTCAGTTTACACCAAGGTGGCAAACACTGGGAGATAAGGGCTGGAGCCAGAACACATTGTTTAATCAAACTGTGATTACACTTTGCAGCAGAGGTGCAAACAAGGTTTCTGTTCCTGTCATGCTGTGAGGTCTGGCAGTTCCAGTGCCCCTTACTCCTGTCCCACCTCTGCCCTGCTCAGCTGCCTGCAGCCCTGCTCTCTGCCAGGCTGTGTCACAGTCTCACACTCCAGGCTTTGGGAAAAGCTCCTGGAACTCCACCCCGTGCACAGGCTCTTACCTGGCAGCCTGGGATGGCACCAAGGTCGTGTTTTCTCTCCTCTCAGGAACTGCCACATAAGGAGAGAGAAACGTGTGAAATAAAAGCAAGATTCCTGGAGTCTATTTTCTTATGGAACCCTGCATTAGTCCTGACTGGATAGGGGAGAAAACTGCAATCCCTTAGAAATCCTATTTTAACTTTGGGAACATATCTTTTCTCTCATCCACACCCCCAACCATTTCTCCCACAAAGGAATGATCTGTGTACAGGATATCCCATATGTGCCAGTTTTCCTTTCATTAGGGGAAGGCTTCATTACCTCACCCTGCTCACCCCACTCCTACTTTGCCTGTTAGATATAAAAGTGAGCAGTTCCAAGTCGTGGCTGATGTTTTGTGCTGAACAGACTTGAAAGTAAGATCATTTTCTCTGCTGCTTCCTTGAAGCACTCCTACACACACCCGTGGGGCTTACACCTAGAAAATGCCCTCTGGGAATCTGCTCTTGGATCGCTGCTCTGCAGGAGTGTCCTCACTTCCACTTCCCCAGGGATTGGCCCCACGCACCTCTCAGCTACTGCAATTTCAACAAGCTCTTTGTGCATACCACAAGATGATGATTATACTGTGGAAATTTAATCTAAATGAAGTATTTTAAATAAACATCAAAGCCATTTTGTATCCTCTTTCACTTTGAGGCTATTCATTATGATCCCAACATAAAGCTCTCAACTCCCCCATCCCTGAAGTGTTCAAGGCCAGGTTGGAAAGGGCTGGAGTAACCTGGTCCAGTGGAAGGAGTCCCTGCTCATGGTAGGAGGTGGAACAAGATATCCATGATGGTCCCTTCCAACCCAAACCATTCTAGAATTCTGTCATCCCAGAAACAGAAGTGCCAGGCAGAAATACATTTCCATGCAGGAGAGGGGAGTCAGGGCAGCACTGGCCATCTCCCAAGGCAGAGATGGAAAGCTCTCTGGCAGTGGAATACTGCTGTTACTGTGCAGGGAATAGCACTTAAAGAGGAAAATGGATCAATAGTACCTGGGTTTGGACTCTTCATTGACAGAAGTCTTGGACTGTGCCTAATGCAATTCACATTAGCAAGCCAGAGAATACATTCTTGAACTGTAAGGGACTGGGGAGGCAGGCCACAACTGTACTCCACAAAGAAAGGATTCTCCTGCTGTTCCCAGCAACAATCTCAGTAGGCTTCTAGGATTTCCTGCTTTTTGTAATTTCAAGGGTTATTAGGAAATTGGATAAAGACATGTTTTAATTCTGAGTTTCAGTAAGAGTTCATATTCTTCATTTATATCCTTCATGAAATGGATTACAAGAACAAAAACTTCTGTTTAAGAAGAGAGCTACAGTTAGTATCTGTGGTTGGCCCCCAAGTAGACAATGACACGATTTTCATACACCTTCTTCATAGTTTTCTCAATTTGCTTCAAAAACACTTGTGGAATTCTCCCACATAAAGTGTGCACTGTATCCAGAAACTTCGACTGCAGAGGGTAGTACAAGGACTGGAAGAGATTGTCTTCAAATGGGAACTAAAGAACAGAAAAAGGAAAAAAAAGAATGTTTAGTTTTCACTAGCTGTGAAATGGCATTTTATAAGTTTCTGTAAGAGAAAACCTTCCATAGGCAGGGAATGTCTTGTCCCTCCCCTGCCCAAGTGTCACCAACCCCATCACTTCACACCCTGCCTGCTTGAGAGTGTGCATTTACAGGAATTTTATTAATGTAAGGATACTGTAAGGAAACAGGAGTTTTGGCAAGCAGAGCTGTGCACACAGGCACCTCTGTCTGTGGACAAGCTTCTGCCCTCCCCGTGCCTGGAGGCTTGAGGTCCTCAGGGAGGACAAGCTTTCCCTGGGAATTTATGGATCAGAGCTGCAGCCCCAGCAGGAGAAACTCCACTCCAACATAATTTTTCTACCTTTAGTATTATAGAAAAGCAACTTATCAGCCTTTTTGATTACTAGAATGAAGGAGAAATGTTTAAACCACCTCAAATACATGAGAGGCCAAAGCAACCACGTTCATTTGTGTCTAAAGGGGTTTTACACAAACCCAACTGATGCCTTGAGAGGCTACCTAGAACAGAGACTAGACAGAGTAAAGAATAAAGTAGGTGTTTATTAAAAAGGCCTTCAAAGGATACACCCTGAGCAGTACAAGAGCCTGGCCAAGGCTACACCCAGGATGGACAATAGGTCACGAGTTTTTATACTTCTGTAAGTTTGGTCTATTTGAATATTGGGGTTAATTGTCCAATTACAGCTGCAGGTAATGAAGTCACATTCTCCCAGTTTTGCACCCCCAACTCGCTTTTGTTTATACTTTTTGGGGCCTGAAGCTGCAACAGAGACCTTGTTTCTCAGGCTGGAAAAGGATTGTTTTGTCTAACCAAACCGTGAAGAGGACTTGCTAACACTCTGTATGAACTCCAGAGTTATACACCAACACAGTACACAATCACAAAAACATGAAACCTGCAACCTAAGCCAACACAACCACCCAGCCTGATGCAACCTGAGTGAAGCAGGAATCCACCCTGGCACAGCCCAGGGGTGGCTGTGTGGAGGCAGCACTTACATCCCGGATCACCTCGTAGAGGGCCCTGAAGGTGGGCTGCTTGTCATCGTGGTAGACCCCTCTGTTGCCGTGCAGGATGGAGACCCCCTCCTCCTCTGCCCCCCTGCAGTTGCTGCCGTACATGCAGTGGTCAGGCCTGTAGTTCCACTGGCAGGGGAACACGTACAGACACTCTGCCCACGTTGGCAGGGCACAGGGGAGGAGAAGAGACATGTCAGACAAGAGTTACAGCAAATTAAACCAGCCTGGGGCTGATGATCAGGGAATATTCAGTTACATCTTTTCAAGTATCCCCGACACAGACGTTTCCTTCCCTCGTGGGTGACTACACCCCCCAGCTGTTGGTCCTGAGCAGACAGGACAACACAAATCTGGGACCAAACACAACCCAAGGGACCCTTTAGAAAGCTGAAGAATCAAATCCAGAGAGTACAGCCCAGGTGGCACTGTCCAGTGCCCTCTGCCATAGGAAGGAGTTTCTGGAATGTCAGGAATGACTGAGCAAGCACACACAGCAGTGAGGGTCATGAAAAATCCAAGCTCCTCCTGGAGCCAGCATGGGAAAACTTGCAAAGTACATGCAGTGTTTGCTGCTGAAGCTGTCACAGAGGCCATGACAATTTGTTACACAGCAGAGCATAAGGGGTGGTGTATTTTATCCACAGCCCTCCAAAGAGTCATCATCCATTAATTTCACAGGGCTAGGTTATTTAGAGATGAACCTAATTTCTCAAAAGGGCTCGTAACTCCCTTTCTCCTGCAGACTTTTTTTTTTCAACTGTGCACACAGTGCTTGCAATCTGCTTGTCATAAATCACTCCAGTCCCTGCAACCTTTCTGCCTGGGCCCTGGGGAACAATGAATCACAGCTGGTGCCAGCAGGGCATGGCAGGAGCACTGAAGATTGAACTCTTCCCTTGGCCTTTCCCAGCTTCCTGGGAAGGATGCAGCTGGTCCCATGTGGTTCTTGAAAAGCAGGAGAAAAACTTTCTGAACCTTTTCTTCCCTTAAGGCCTCTCTAGCAGAGTTCTTCAGAAAGGGAGAACAGTCTATGGAGATGGGCAAAGGGAGCAGCTCCTCAGGCCCAGGTAACAGAGCTCTCTGTGGTTTTAACTCAGAGCTATAAAAAAGCACCTGCAGCAGTCTTGGCCAACTCCCTCCCAGCCAGTTTCAACAAGCCAGAGCTTCAGACCCCAGAAAGTCCAGTTTTCTGTGTTACTTGTATCTAGCTCTCTTGGGTTTTTTTCTTGAGCAGTCTGGTATTATGCAATTCATAAACAATTCTTTACCAGTTGCAAGGAAAGGACAGACTGTGGTGCAGAGGAGTCCCCACATGTGGCTTTCATAGAGAACACTCACCACAAATTTAAAGTATTTTTGCAATCTTTGTTTTTCTCCTGCACACTTCAGTGAGCAGCTTGTGTCTGACTTCACAACTAATCTGGCTCCATCTTTTTCTTTCTCCAGGAGACCATACTCCCATAACATTCATTTCTTTTTGGAGATTAATTCCCACTCTATTTTCTCCTAGGACTGGGGGCAATATATGCTGTACCAGGGACACTGATGTTTGACATCTGTCTGCAGTAAACGGATATTTGCTTTGCTTCTCCTCACTCCAGCAGTTTGCCTGGATTTGGGTATATCCAATTACCTACCCTGTGACTCCTAAGAGGAACAGAAAAGGGAGCAGAATAAATACAGATAATTCCAAACTTCTTTAATTCTTAAGATCACTTGAGGTGACATAGGAAACCAGGAGAAGCAGGAGGGATGGATACTCAGCATCCAGTTAGAAGCATGAAGTAAAGTTCCCAGCTTCTCTGGGAAGTGTGTGCTCTGCTCCAGTGTTTGAATCCCTGCATTTCTCACCAGCAGGACATTGATGACAACATCCTGGTGCCTGCTGAGGCCGGGTCACTCAGCTCAGAGGCTGGAAACAGCTTTAGATGAGATATTCCAATGGCTGTGTGCACTTTCTGGCTATATTAGCTTTGTTACTTATTTGCATAAGTATCACAAGTCAGCTGAATTTCAGAAAAACAGGGCTTAGCTTTGCAGAAAGTCTGGCACTTTCACATTTGGATAAACAGCTGAAACAAAAACATTTCTGCAGCTACAGCCTGATCAGGGACACCCTTAAGCACACACACAACATGAACTTCTGCCCTTCGCTTCATCATTAATTTTATACCTCATTATTTTCTCAAATCTCCAGAAAAGAGATTTACATATTCAATGGACCAGATCCAAGCCCCATTATCTGCAGCAATGTCAGAAATATTTTCATAGGTTATAAAACCTATGAAGATGCAGTTACACAACAGCTCCATACCAGAGTATTTGTGCATATTATAAATAACAAACAGCAATTAAAAAAAAAAAAAAATCAAGTTCAAGGTATTTTCTCAACACAGACAATGATGACTCTGAGAATCATTCCTTACCTGGGTTGAAGTAAAAAATTATATTTAGCAAATCCTGGTCTCCCCACGTGATGTAATTTTTGTACTTTTGGTATAATGGATATAACATTTCCTCCCAACTCAAGCCACCTGGTATCAAGCTGTTCTGCAGGGCAGGAAAATAGAAGCAAAGGGTTAATTAATATCATGATCAGTACTGTGGTATCTGGCTCAGAGAGTGGCACACAGAGATACCTGTAGTCTCTGCTAAGCCATGTAGGACACCCAGGTGAAAAATGAAGAACTGCCAGGAAATGTTAGACCTGGACAGGGCTGTAACAGCAGAACCCAAAGTGTTTTATCCAAACAGGAAAACAAAGTCTGCTGGGCCCAGCTCTGATGTCAGCTCTTGCTATTCACAATCTTCCTATTCCAAGTAACAGGAGGGGAAAAATGTAAAAAAGTGGAAAAATGCAGGGACAAGGTAAAAACCAGGGTATAAAAGCAAGGAAAAGTACAGACTCAAGATCATCTTCCCTGGGAATTACAGTAGTAAGAGCAATGTTTGTTTTTTTCCCTCCAGCCATTCTTGTAAAAATGTGGGAAATCCCTGGCCTTGCCTGAGGAACCACTTGGGGTAAGCAAAGTTTCAGTGATTACAGAATATGTGCTGAATGACATGGATCTGTCATGAAAATGTTCCCTTCTCACTTACACCAGCTAACAGTCACTTATCTGCAGCAGGATGCAAAAGTCTATTCACAGCAGATAAAAAAATACCAATTTCTCTGGGTATTCACATCAAGCTTTCCAATTTTAAAAACAATACAGTGACTGCCCTGAAGATCCTTGAGTTTGTTCTTTCATGCATCTTTTCAGGGAAATGCCAGAAGTCGGGGAAACCATTTTTAACACTGCTACCAAACTGCTTCAGCTGCAACTTCTCACTGCTCCAGCTTTAAGGAAGTTTCATTTATTTTAACAATCACATTCACAACAGCTTTTAGAATCCAGCCAACCACATTCTGCATTTCTCTGATTCTTTGCATTACGAACTTAACGCGGTTTTACACTGAGCTTTCCAAGATGTGAAAAAAACCCCACAGACACAGAAACCCTGAGCTCCTGCAGCAGCTGCATTTGCTCTCACCTTGAACTGGGTGCTGCGGATCCGTGTCAGATTCATCAGCATCACCCCGGAGTTGACACCGGTGGTGCCATAAAAAGGGTGGCGGGCGAAGCGGCTGTACCAGCCAATCTTGGGGATCTCGTGCTCCGGGGCCATGGCAGCCAGCTGGCTGGAGTTGAACTCTCTCAGCAGGTGCCAGATGTCATCGATGGGCCTCAGGAACAGCACATCAGTGTCCACGTAAAGCAGGGAATCCACATCCTTCAGAATCACCTTCGGGGTTTGCACAGCGGGATGAGAAACAAAGCACAGAGACAGCGAACACCAAGATTATTGGCAAAAGGTGCTTTTACTTTAAACTGATAATTTGGAGGAGGTTATTGATTTATCAGATAAATGTAATTACACAGAGGAACAGCAGTTATCAGATTATTGGCTTCTTGTTTGCTGTGGGGTTCTTCTGAACTGCACAATAAAACAGCTACCACAGCACTGAGGGTGGATTAACCTTCATATGAAGCAGTAATCCACTGAGCGCCCAAAAATACCTGCAAGGACTACTTAGTATCTGTTCAGAAAATACATGTAAATAATTACCTGGCCGTAAAATACATGTAAATAATATATATTCACAGAGCTCTTTTCAAGATCTGTAAGTGGTGAAGCATACAGTAGCAGAAAGGGTAACCCAGAAGAGCAGAATATTTAGACTTACCTTCATATATAATTAATATATACAACTGTTTCACATTAATTAAGACAACCCCATTGATCACCAATATATGTGCATCCCCCTAAAGAACAAAATTTGGTTGTTAAACAGAAATGTCACATTAAAACACACCAGGTCATATTCTGACCTCTGTTAAGAGACTCTGTATGAAGAATAACTACAATAAAGTTGGTCAGGTCACAAGGGTGCAAATTGCAAATTAGAGTCAGGATATTTCAGCTGTTCCTGCTGACCATGTTCCCCCTTGTGGCTGCCCAAATCCTTACACACTCCTCCACGGTGGGACAAATGCCCTGCTGCTCCAAGTCTTTGGAAAGTAAAAAAGATCATTACCTACAGCTGACCACCAGTTCCAACTGCATTTTTGTTGCTCTTCTTCATTATTTGTTAAAACTGTCCAAAATGTCCAGAAGGACTGAAATTTTCTTACTTTGGTCTCAGCCAAAAACCCTATTTATTTCTCTCTTTTTCTTTGAAAAGCAAATCCAAAAGGTTTTGGATTTTCACCGTGTTGTGGAAAACAAGAATCACTCTCTCATCCAATTGCAATGATATTAATGGCAAACTCTCCTATTCATGCAGCTTACAAGAAACTCTACCAAAGAAATTCAGTTTTACATAAATTCTAATCTATTGTGACTGAGGATTACCTGTGAAATAGAGTGAACAACATTAGGATTTTCAACAAGTGGGTGAAAAATATCACCTCTAAGCATGCTCAACAGGAATCCACTAAGATGCCAAATCCGTGAGTAAAGACTTAAATGAGATTTTTCACCTGACTGAACACTTTGGGATTCAGACTGACATTTAGTCAAGTTTAACAAATCCCTGACCTGTATTTCTGACAGGGTAACTACATGTCCTTCCTACAGAACAGGGCAAGCAGGAGAAGGAACTGTCTCTGCATTTTAAACTAAAGTTATGCTTACAACAAACTCCAAGTAAACACATTCAACACAATCCAGATCTCTTTGTTGAATGGAGGATTATAGCAATACAGCACTTTCCCACTAAAAAATCCACAAACCAGCATGTGGAGGTAGCAATAAATGAGTGACAAAAATAGCTCAATAATATACTAAGAGCTCAGAGTAAATATTTGCAGATGTTAAGTATCCTCAAGTCCAGTACTAAAAAACCAAACCAGTAAAAAAGACAGCTACTGTAAGAGTAAATCAATAGAAGACAGACAGCCTGAAAGTAGGAAAGGTTTTTTAAGGATATCCTGCATATTGTGTATTAACTATTCTGCAGTACTTAATTCATAGGGACCTGCTATATGAAGTCACATAAAATCAAAATATGTTAAAAAAAGAAAAATCATCCCCAAATTTAGCCTGACACAGGAGGTAACACTGGAACACAAAGAGAGAAGCAGCAATTAGACTTTGCCTGTGGGAACCACAGCACACTGCACACGATGTAAGATTTTTGTCTAGGGGAGCCCTGGTAGAGAGAGGAGTTCAGGTATTTTCCAGCAGGAAAAACTTACCCCAATTCAGGGGGAAGTTTAATAGATGCCTACAAACCCTCCTCATCCTTCCCAAGCATAAGTGACAACCTGGCCACTGCTTCTTCCAGCACAAAAGCATTCAGCAGCCTTCAATACACAAACAAACTTAGACCTGTGGAAGTACGTGGATTGCAGCAATTTTCCTACAGATTCCAGCAGGTATTTCAGTTCTTTGTGCAGTGCCCACCAGCACCTGACCCCACCTTGTATTCCTCCTCTCAGGATTCACATGCCCTCCTTTCTGCTGGTCAAAAGATTCCTCTTTCTCCTGTGTCCAAGGTGTTGCCCTGCAGTGACACCCAGCTGGCTAAAAAAATAAAAGATCTGTGCTACCTCCTTTAAGCCCTTCACACTTTCACATGTTGAGTGTTAAGACTCCTTTAAAACCTGCAGATGTCAGTTTGAATTGCTCACATCTCTCCTGGCTGTGTCTCGGGTAGGGAGGATTTAATTTCACCACCTGCAGCTGTAGGAGCTCCTCACAGAGCAGGAACCTGCAGTGCAGCTTAAAAGTGACACACAGTGACCTGGAGCAGGAGCTTTGCCAGGCTGTGCCTGGAGGTCTGAGCTCACACAAACCAAACCAAGCAGACTCACCTGACAGCCTGGGATTTTTGAAAGGGGTGGCCAGAAACATGGCTTGCCTTCCTCTTGCTCTGCAAGCAGTTACAGCTTAAAAGTGTGATTTTTTTTTTTTTTTTTGCAGTTATATAGAGTATTCTTAGTAAATCTGTCAAAAAGTTCTGCACAGAACTGGCTATATTTAGCCTGGCACTTCACTTAAATACTCAATTATCTGTAATTTGATTTCACAACTTCTGTCTCCATAGATTCTCCCTGTGCTAGCAAGGTTGGCAAGGAATAACACACTCCTGAGTAAACACACGCTGGTGCACTGTGAAGCTGGGCTACCTAAGGGTTTGTGAAGGCTCATGTGGCAGCTTAGCACAGCTTTATCCAAAATTAGGGACAAAACACAAAGCTTCATGCTAGAGTAACAGCAGCACAAAGCTGAGTTACTAAACCTGATTGTAGTAAGGGATTAACTCAAGTTACAGCAGAGACTTTTGTCTAGATAAGGCCCTGGCATCTATTCCCACTGGGCTGGATACTTGAGCATCCCTCAAGAGGAAAGCTCTAACACAGGGATATTGCTAAGCTATCTTAAAAGCTCTTAAGTAGATTAAGTGTTTTAGAAGGCCTCTAAATGTTCATCCAAAAATCATCCAAAAATCCATTAAGTATTTCAGGATACTTTAGCTGATTGTTTTGGTAGCTCCAGAAGAGCAGCACAGAGACAGCTGCAGCCAGCCCTGAGGGACCAACAGCCCTGGGACCAGAGGATGTTCCTCACCTGCTGCCTTAACACCCATGTCAGGAGTACAAACCAGTTCCCAGTGACTGCTGAGAGCATTGCCCTCCTAGTTTGGTGCTAAAGTTGCATTCTGTGCTCACAAAAAGATCCACATCTTCCTCCCAGTGTCTTTGCAAATGGTCTGGAGGGTTTTATTGCAGCAGAATGCAGCAAGAGATTGACTTGTGAGATTGCATATCTATGTTGCCTGCATGTAAGTGGCAAATGTGATCAGATGTCTCAGAATGCCTCCAAAAAATGCAGGATGCTGCGCAGTCTTCCTTAATATTTTAGCATCCTGGGTAGAGTCAACAAGTTGGGAAATGTCCACCTCAACCTGCTGCCCAGGACAGAACAGTTCAGTACTGCACATTGCAGGGTCACATCCCACAGCTCTGCTTTCATCAGAGGGTGAAGCCACTGCAAGCTTCTTACCCAGTTTTCCCTGAACACATTCCTCAGACCCTGCTGTCCACTTTCACAGGCCTGCTGGGGCTGCAGAGGAGACTGCTTTGGCAGGAGAGGCACTTGTGAATCAAAGACTCACATTCCACTCGGGCTTAGCATTATCAGGAACAAGACAATTTGCACAACTGAGAGCTAAACAGCTGATAAGCTCAATTATTGCTCTCCTGGGCTCCTCCCTAAATCCGGGCACATTTCATGCTGCTGCAGGGAAAAATGCTCAGTATGGGGAAAGATTAAAAAAAATACTGATATTCTGCTGCTATTTATTAAAAATAAAAGTCAAACTAGTTCTCTAACCAGTAACACTTGGAATCCTCTGCTCCCCTTGGGTGCAGACAATTCAAATGGGATATCAGAACCCAGTTATCAAGCACTAAAAAACATAATAGTGGTTGGAATTACCCAGAAACAGCCCAAGGCTGTGTCATTCTGTGAACTCCAACACCAAAGCTCGAGGGTCCCTCAGGACATTTGCCACCTCAGCTATGACTACAGCTTGTTCATTATACCCACATCAACCCCGTGTCAGCTGCAACTCCTCTTGGACACCCCCTCCTACACAAAGCCATAAACCTCAGCCTGACCACACATAGCATTTTGCAACTGCCCCTGGAGAAACAAACATCTACAGTCCAAGCTGCCCCCTCATTCTGCTAACACAGCATGCAACAGTCTAGTATTTCTTAAAAAAAGTTACTGAAGAACTTCAGCAATCTGTGAGTGACAAAAAGGAGTCAATAAAAGCACTGCCCAGCCTGAAGGCATCAGCATGAATGCATAACCCCTTTCTGTCATCAGAACAGTGAAGAGAAATAGAAGTTAAGTCATTCCTATGATTAGTCTCCCAAAATGACAGAAAGTAGCACAGAAGAAGAGAGATTTCTATTTACCCAGTACATCCTGACATTCTGTATGTAACAAGCTAACACTTAGGGATTATTTTCCAGGTGACACAGTATTTACTCAGGGGAGAGAGGATCCCTGCTGAAGCTGGAGTTACTTCCAGCCCATCTGGCCTTTGTGCCGTTGATAGTCCACCCCTAAATGGCAGATCAGCAGAACTGCTGACAGCACATATTTTCTCACATATGTATTCACAGGCTACGTATCTGGACGTGCAGCTGTCTCCTGATTGCTTCCATCTGAGAGGGGAAAGATTTCTTTGTCCCTCTCCGCTTCTCCTTAAGACAGCAATGAAGAAATCTGGATCATGTGAACAGCTTGTCACTTCACTGGAGTCACCCCAATCAACAGCAACCCACAAGATATTTTTGATAGATGTTCTCAGTTCCACAGAAGTTGCTTTATGCAAACGTTCTTTCAACTTCTGATATGCAAAATTGGTATCAACACTTCCCTTCTCTCCAAGTTTATGACACTGAGTATAATACAACTTTTCAGTGAACTTGAAGAGTCCAGGATACACCAAGCTCTTGCATAAAATCCAACTTCAAACACACTGGAATTCTTACCTTACGGGCAATTATGACGGTCTTGGGAAAAAGAAGTAAAACTCAAGAAAACAAGAATGCTGAGAGCATCAGTTTAAGGACTAACATATGGAAAGGAAGATGGTGGGTAAAGAGGACATGCTGTAAATAACATTTTTTACAAAAGGCATGCAGCATCTACCCCAAAATATCTGCCCTGAGAGAGCTCTCACACTCCCTCTGGAGTCTGGAGAGTCCAAGAGGCTCATGGAACTGGAGACAAATCAGAAACACACATCCTTTGTTAGCCAGGAAAAAGCCAGCCCAGATTCCTGTGTTGTTTTTTTACAGCATCTTAAAGCACAGACTCAAATTATCTTCAAGCAGATGTTTCAGTCTGAAAATGGTTTTAATATTGCACCAGCAAAGCTTCCTTTCTGTGGAATCAACCTTTTCCTGAAGCAACCTTCTCAGAAATCCAGGTGCCTTACCGGAAGAAAGAGGCGCTGGGCAGCACATGGTTTGAATAACTTTTTCCATTCCTGAGCATTTCCTACTGAGAAGGTTATGGGGTAAATGTTGGACTCAAACTTCTTTGTATATGAGGAAGGCCACTCCTTTAACTGAAAGACATGGTGGGAGGAAATCAGACACTACACGTTATACAGCTTTTGTGAAAAAAATGCATGCATAAGGAAATTATAACTGTACAGTAAACAACGTGCTCAGCTGCTACTTGTTGATACCAATTTAATCTTTCTCAGAGATTTACAACTTACAACTAAGTCATTTATTTATTTACCAAATTGACAAAGGAACTCACCTTCTTCTCAAATTCAGGCTTAAGGGAATCCTCAGCAAAGATGTGGAAGCAGAGCCTCCTGTTGCTGAAGAGAACTGCTGATTTCAGCATGATCAGCGTCTCCTCCAGCCGGTCCCCACATGCCACCACTGCCAGATGCATGCACTGCAAGGATGAGGGCTCCTTTGGATGCTTCTGCTCTCCAGGCTTCCTGAAAATTCAGGGATAGGCATGTAAAAATTACTGAGGGAGACATGAAGAGAATCCCTCATTAAGGAACGTCAGGGTTGTTGGTTTTTTCTTCATCATTTTGCAAGGGATCAGGAGGTTTTTTTCTGGTTAGATAGCTACAGAACATGCAAACAGCATGGTAATTTCTGTCAAGGGTAGAGGTCAAGTGTTACAATTATAGCATAAAGAAATAGGCTATGTTCTGTTATTCCTACATTTCTGGGTTTGCAAAAATCACTGCACTACAGATGAAGCCAATTTCACAGCACCTCAAACCAGACACCACCTTGCTCTGTGCAAATGACAGCTCTTTCCCCAGCCCAGAGGTCAGGAAGCCAGGATAGAGTTCCAACTACACAGCCAACTTTCTAACACAATGCAGATCTCACAACTGCATCCAGCAACTTCATTTCCAAGCCCATAATGGCTAGACTGGAAGAAGACATCCATACTTTAAAAAAAAAAAACCACTCCATCCATATGTAAATTGTTCTAACAGTTAATTAATTTTGCTATTAAAGATGCATGCCTTAATCCTGGCCTGAAGGCACTGGCACAGTTTCAAAGGGCTGCTATCCATTTTACCCCATGGAATCCATGAGATTTTGCTAAAACAGAGATTTTTGAAAACAAATACAGTCACACATCCCAGATGAATCAGACTATATTCCAATGGCCAAGCAGTGGGGTTTTCACTTAGCACCCACCTGTGTGGGCTTTAAATACATTTCATCCAGATATAGGGAACACAGTAAGAGGCACAGTGAAGCTCCCTGCTAGCCAGAAAAATTAGATTCTCCTGGGGAGTTGAAGACCTTTTGAACACAGTCTTTTGGTTCTGTGATTAGTGTGCAGGTAAAAATTGCATCCTCCAGGACTGCTTGCACCATGGTGTATCCACATTCCAGCACAGATGGCACTTAGCCTCCATCACACAGGATGGAGCTGACCAAGCAACTAAATCCCAGGCACAGTAATCATTCCTGGAGAGTTCAAAAGGCAAATCATAGATCACTGCCTGCTCTGGACATATCTCTGAGCAGGGGACATCAATCCCAGCCCCTGCTCAGAACACACAATGACACACACACAATTAATCACTGGAGTTAATGCTACAAACAGAAGTTCTAAATAAAGAGAAAAATGACAGTTTTAAGCTGTTATTGTTTTTTTCAGACTTTGAAATGCTGCTCTGTGTAACAGCAGCATTCTACCCTTCAGAGTAACCCACCTCTGTGTAAAGGAGCACCAGCCACTGGCACTTCACTGACTATACAAAACAACACGTTTCATTAAAGGTTTAAATTCTTCTGCCTTAGTCTTAATTAACCCCCAATTTTATCAGTGTATAAATAATGGAAAACTACATCTGTGTGAAGTGGTATTTACTTTCCAACCTATTAGTGTAAAAATCGCTGAATTATTGAAGTGAATAATTAGCTGCTCACATAGATCACCTTTTCCCCCTTCTCCTTATCTGTTTAATGTTTGCCCTTAATTGAGTCTCTAAATCAAGCCATGCACAGGCTGGGAGCTGCTTTGATGTAGCTCCTGGCAGTGGAATTCACTGGGAGAGGGACTAAACCCTACACTTTTATTGCCATATTTCAAAACCCCACACCAAAGCACTCAGCTCTCCTGGGCAGTTTTAGCCACGGTGAGCTCTGCATTATGCAGCTGTTTTGCAGTGAAATATCCAACGTGTGCAGGCAACACTTCCAAAGGACAGACCCAGCAGAAGCAATCCTTGGTGAAAGCAGAATGCCTGGAAAGCCCATGGGAGTAGGGATAACCAGACATCCAACACAAACACCATGGAGGAGAAAGCTGAGCCTTGGGGGTGAGGAATTACCAACAGTGCAGGGGTTCAGGAGCCTGGAGTGGCCTGAATTGGAATAAAAATCCCAGAAAAATGAGCTATTCGAATTACATCAGTCATAGTCTGGGTCACTGAGGGCAACAATCAGTGACAGAAGTAGCAATGAGGTACAGAAGAATTTCGGGACACAGCATTTTGCATCTTCTTTGTAAGTACATAAAGAAACAGAGGACAGTGAAAACAAAGGTGTGCTGGAATGGGAGAAGAAACAGTGCCACAGCAGGATGCATTTGACTGCAATTTTAACTTAGCCTTTAAAACTAACAATTATCCAGGAGTCTGAGAAGGGGCAGGTGGAGAGGCAAAATCAAACTGCCTGGAGGGCAAACAAGCAGATCATGGAAAGAGCATCCCAGCTCCCCTTCCCTGCTCTGTTCCTGCATGCACCTCACACAGGGCAAGGAGAACAGAAGGGACAGGGAGGAACAACAGCTGGATGAAAGGATATCCCTTAAAGATCTGCAGGATACAGCCGAGTTGTCCTACCTGTAAAATGGGAACAGCTGCTACAGCTCTTAGAATTTCTTACCTCAAGAGACTTCCAAGACATTAAAAAGCCCATAGATGCACAGAGTAATGCAATTACTATCATTAGCTAATTCTTCCTAACATTTGCATTCATTCCTTTATGGTTCAACTTGTCTGTTTTGAAAGTCTGTAATTGGATTTCATAACCTAAATTAAACGTTTAAACACATCAAAAGCAATGCAGAGACCTGGGCCCTAAAGTTTAATGTGTTTGACAAGAACAAATACAGAAGCTAAGATTAAGCACTCCAGAAAGCATCACAAAATATTTGCAGAACACATCCCCACGGAGTGGCTGAAGGCAGAACACAATAAGATGGAGCACAGTAAAATGTGTACAGCAAAGATCTTCCAGCAATACAGAACAACTCCCATCCAGTTGCTCACTGGTATTTTATTTACTGAATACGATTTTTCCAGAAAGGCACTGACACAGCAGGAGAAGCCTGAGTGCTCAAGAACAACAGTGTGCATTCCTAGGTCTTAAAGTTTAGATTACATGTAATTTTCTTATTAGTCACAGCCAAAGTGTCTCAAACATAATTAACCCAAAACCTGTCTAAATCAATCCAAATCCATTCAAAATAATGCATTCCCACCTCATTAAAGAGCCTGCTAATCTATTCAAGCCTTCAAATTTATTCCTGAGAGAAAGATAATGCATGCAGATGCTTCCAAAATGCAATATAGTTGTTAATTTTTGAAACCTTCTTCCCATTATGATCTCATTTACTTTTGCAGCACAAACAAGGGTAGATTTAGGCATTGTATCAAAACTGGTGATTCACTGAACAGGCTCCTTCCCTGACAGCCACCCCTGAGTCAATGTCCCAACAGCAGCTCCATGATAGGAAACACATTTTCTTGTACACTTTGAAATACAAATGTCTTTAAATCAACTTTTCTCACTTTGCAGCAGTTGCACAAAACCAACTGTAGCTGCTGTCAATCCAAAAATGGCTGAAGTTTCAACCTTCTCCTACCACTCAGAAAAAGGGAAAAAAGCCACTCAAAACCAGAATGGATGCTTCTCTCTCCTTTTGTGAAGTGGGTTCTTTATGAAACAAGTATGAAATATTTGGGGCTTCAGCATGTTATTATCAAACTCAAGCCAAACTTGCATGTGTGTGCACACAGGCTGCACAGAAAGAAAAAGTATCTTGACAGGTTGCCATGAAAGGGATGTTTTGCATTGAAAAAGTTACTTCCAGGGAACTAAATGTGCTGGCAAAAGTTCACTTCCTAAGCCTTGCCACGCTGGTTTAAGAGAGAGCATGGTCACATCTGCCCTTCAAATGTAAAACAATCCTCCTTCTTTTTGATACTTTGCACACATTGGTTTGGCACGTTTTTAAAATTCTTTATATAAAAAAGTCTGACTGAAGGCATAGGACTTGCTACTTCCAAGAGGAGTGAGCAGTAAAACCATCACAAAAAATCGAGTTTTCAAAGCTAATCAGAAACTTACTTAGATTTGTCAAAATTCTCTAATGACCAAAGAAAGACACATGAATGTCATTGCTAACATTTGTGAAGCAGCAGCCAGCTAATGACATGTGCCTACACTGAGCTTTTATCATGTATAGCTTCTTATGTTAAAATAATTCTGCACTTCTTAAAACCTGATGTCTTCTGTTGTTATGTGATTACAGAAAGCAGTATTACAAAATACCCAGTCAAAATCCATCCTCCCTGCAGGATGCTGATTCTCATGAAGCAAACAGAAATCCTAAACAACACCTTTGTTTCTGAGCTAAGCCCAAAACTTGCACCCTCTGACACACCAACCTGGCAAAACTGAATTTAAACATTTTACATTTACACTGACAGAACTTCAGTAAGGTTCTGTTAGTCAATGATGCAATCTCATATAAGCACATACACCGAGATCACAAGACCTTACACAGTCCCAATCAGATTTTGATTGAAGGAATCCGTTGGATAAGGTGGGATCTCTCACATCAAATAAAAAATTTAATGTTCCTTTGGCCATAAGGAAGAACTAAAATGATAATCATGGCCTGTTTCTTACAATCCAAATTCAAGCCCCGCACACTGCTTTCAGTTAAGCTTGGATCAGGCTTTTTAAGCCCAGCAGATCCCACCAGCTGATGCCTTTCCAACCAGGCAAGCATCACCTCCACTTGAGCCACTCAAGGGGTCACACCCTACCCACAAAAATTTTTTTTTATGGATACCCTCACCTGAATAAATTTTAGTAGTAATGAACACAACATAGAACCTTTCAGGAAGTGGCTGAACAGGACCCACAGAATTGTGCTTCTCAGTTATAAAAACTCCTGCTGGGGCCAATGGTGCAGGATGATGAGGGGAAAAACAATCAACCCACAAACAAACAAAATTTTGAAGACAATGCATTGTTTGAATACTGAATTCCTCCTTTTTTGCTGCTGTGTTGCAGACCTTGTAAAAAAGGACTTGCAAAGTCAACAAATAACCAAAAAGTTAGATAACGTCAAATGGTGAAACATGAAGATGCCACTGAAAAGCACATTGAAATGGAACGGCTGTTTACACTCTCTGGCAGTTCCATACTTTCCGGGCTCCCTCCTTCAGTGTTCCTCTTGATTTCCATGATAATCACAAAGATATGCCTTAAAGAAAAATGACTTCAGGAGGTACAGTTGCTAGTGGAAATAATCCTGCTTTAATACCGGCATTTGAATTCTGTCCATGGCCCAGAAAACATCTCCTGCATTCAGTGGGGTAACAATGCTGGGGAGAAACCAACTGCTTTAATAAGTTAAGGAGTAAGAGCTCAAAAAACAGGAATAGGCTTTCATTCAGAACATCTCTGTGAAATCATGAATCAGAAACACAAAGACATACCAAGTTAATTAGATATATGAGGTCACACTGACCATAATATAATTGGAATGCAAAGGGGAAAACAAGTCCTCCACCCACCGAAAGCTGCCCTTTCTCAACTAATTAGTTTTCTAAAAAATACCCTGCCTGTAAGGTGCTGGGAAAGGAAACACACCACACCACGATTTAAAACACCTTTAAAGTTCTGCTAAATTAATTTACATATAAAAAACATTCAAAACAAAAAGCTCGAAAGCTTAAAATCTGCCAGTGCCTCCGCAGTTTGGAACGCAGTGGCACCACACGGCAGTGACGAGCTGCCTTGCCCTTTCCCTGGGAAACCCGCAGAGCGCAGCTCCCGAGGTGACAGCAGCCCCTCATTCCAGCGAGCACCGCACTGCCCACGTCAGCCCTCGAAACTGGGCCAGAACGAAGGGAAAAGCCGCTGTTTCAGAAGCTGCTCTCGCAGAGGAGGGAACCTCCCCCCCGCCCGCGCTCGGGCACAGCGAAAACCTTGCGTGGCATCTCTGGCAACCACGCTGCCAGGGGAAACACGCAGGGAAAAGTTTGTACTCGTGAACCTCAGCAGCTCGCACAAGGGTCTTTCATCAGCGGTCCGCAGCGGGGAAAGAACACCTGGCAGAGAGAAGCGCCCGACGCACCGGCACCAAAGCGACACCGCCGAGGGGACCCGCGGGGCGGGCGGGTCACGCGTGGGGCTGGCACGGACACAGCGGGCAGGGCATTCCCGAGGGCAGGGGCCGGGGGATGGAGCCGCCCCCGTTACCTGGCGCTGCCGCCGCCGCCGCCCGCGGGGCTCCTCCTCG
>VZTR01029838.1:287540-343019 GCA_013400775.1 Chaetops frenatus | reverse complement strand
CGCCTACCGTACTGCCTGGAGTATCCGCCCGGCCTGGGACCGCCCGCACACGGACACCGCGCTGTGGCAGTGGGGGCGTTCGCTAACGCTGCACAGCGCCCAGCGCCAGGCACGGAGCGCGGGTACGCAGAGGAACCTTTGGTTTCACGGATAGGCAGAGCTGGGAGAGTGCGAGCAGGAGAAAAAGGGGAAACTCGGCAGCGCGTTTCCTCTGCCTGTGCTAACAGGGAAACTGAGCCTCCCTGAGCTGTGCAGCCTCAGTTTATCACTGCAGACAGTACGCACTCCTCATTGCACCTGCACTGAAGGCAGGCAAACGATAAAGTGCGGTACTTGCAGAACTGAGAAGGAACAAGGCGCTCACTCCCTTGTGAAGTTGTCCCCGTGTGATCCAATCTAGCCAGTCTGCTGTGGGACATCAGCAGAGATCACAACACTGGATTTCACAAAAGTAAATCCTGCTTGGCTTCATAATCTGATTTATGACCTCAAAACGCAGAGAATGACAGAAATACAAGGATGCTTGCTGCCCCGTCGATTATAAGCTGTGCAAAGAATGGAGACACCAACGCTGGAATGGGGAGAGAAGGAAAAGTCCCTCCCAGGGTTTAGTACTGGAGGCACCTCATGTGCCCCTCAAGTCACTGGAAGTGACGCTGGCATTCACTTGGCAGTGGAACTGTACAGCCTGTCCAATTTACACTGCTCACACCACATGCCTTCACCAGCGCTATCCCAAAATGTACTTAGCATCTGTCCAAATGCAATGAACAACTACTGTTTCAGAGCTTCATCCAACTCGGATTGTGGCCAGATATGAAAATGTAAATTACGTCACGCTAAGAGAAAATAGCAATACTAAATGAGAAACTACAGAAAAACCACAATGCATAAACATATGCTCTTTCCCAAGAATAAGATGCACTATAATAAAACCCTACCAAACCTTAATGAAAGAGTACCAGTAGCAACCTGCTGAAACCTTGAGCTGATCAAATTTGTGATCTTTTGTATCATCAATACAATCACTTTCTTCTCTAGATGTCTATATTAAGTCCTTTAAGTAATTTTGTTTTGGATTATCATTTCCAAGGTTGCCAGGTTTACTCATTATTATTAGCCACACAGAGCCAATTGTGCTTATCAACTGCAAAGTTTCATGTTTTACAAGCAAACAGCAAGTTTTCTTAATTACTTGCCCAAAACATTATAGAGAACGCATTTGAATTCTTCAGTGCTCCATGAAACATATACCAGCCAAATTCCCTTCATCACAAAGAGGCACTAAAAGATGTAGTCTTTGTATGTTTCCAAATAAAACTTTTTCATTAGAGTTCTAAAAAAAGTCAGTATGTATTTCACAGAAGAAGCAATACATGTTCCTTAGTGATGCTACTTCATCCTTTACTTGGATGGAAAAGCAGAATGGCTGATGCACCACTTTATTAATTAAAATCAGTATATAAATAGTTCTTTTATAAGGAAACTATTAGCACCAAAAAAAAGAAAAAAGAAAAGGCTGGGAGTTCTTAGGCTCTAAAAAGAGAATTCTGAGGCAGTCTTGGAAAGTGTCAGTTAGACAAAAATAAACTAATAAATTCTCAGATGAAACTTCTTTCAGGCTTGTCCTGCAAATTTGAACTTATCCCAAGAAGACGGCGCCTACTGGTTCATAATGCAGCTTTCTGTCCAATATACTTATTACAGATTACTTTGCAAGGTCCAAAAGTTAATTAGTGCTGAAGTTCTCTGGAAATGCATCAAAAGTTTCTGAGGATGTGACTGAGGCCTTGGTCCAAGACAAATCAGCATCTGAAATTAGATATCATTAACTTCTTAGCATGAAAAAAAGCTTTATATGAGCCATGCATCTTCAACTTCTCCATGTGAAAAACTAGGACATGAGGAAATTTAGGCTGAATATTAAAACCATCCATTGGTTTTAAATCAGTGGGGAGAACTATCTATTTTGAAGAAAATTATTTTATTTTTGTGCAGTACTTGAACTGCTGCTTCAGTTCAGTACAAGAGTGAAGAAGTTTTCTCATAAGAAGATGTCATATTCAGTGGATTTCCAGCCTGGAGGATGGTTTGTCTACTTTTCTTTTTTTAAAAGAAAACTTTATGAGGAGAGGTTACATAATTATGCTTTTTCCCTCCAGGATAAAATATTTGAATGCATTTCAGAGGGGGCAGTAAGAGGAAGACAGTCAGTAGCATTTAAAAGAGAGAAAAATTAGATTAATTCTACACTAGGTGATGTAATTAATGTAATTACTTGCATTAGGTGATACAAATACACATTAGGTTACATATTTAACAAATTATAGCTTTTAAACCAACTTTTCTGCCATTGGAGCTTTTTGTTCTCCATAGTGCTGCATTTGTTTTGATCTATCAGGATCTGCCCCCTGTTCACCCTGTCAATGTTTGCATTAATCCAGCAGTTTAGAAGAGCTTTCTGTAATTGGGAATTCCTGCTCTGACAGTGCTCGTGGGGTCACTCTTCTGTTTACTCATCTTCTACCTTATCTGCAGCAAAGGAAAAGACAGATGAGTGTAAACATGACAGAAATTGCACATTTGTTCACAGGAATTAGTACTGGATTAGCCGCTGGTTTCACAGGAAAGAAACAAACAATCTCCACAACACATTCAAGTTGAACTTCCACACTTCCTTCTATGAAAAACAGCTGCTGAAATAAAACATGCTCAGTCCGCGCAAGATATTTTATGCAATCCCAGGTGAGAATTCATTCTTCCCATTTCTCAAGATGACGGATTGTGAATTTTACCCTAAACGACCCAGCTTTACACAGTCACACCGCCCACGCCCACACTGGCCGTTAATCATTCCCTTTCTAACAACTCCCGCAAACATCGGGAAACTTCACCAAATTTACGGGCAGCAAGAACTTTTACAGCAGATCTTTAAACTGCCTCACGTTTCACGCGAAAGAGAAGAACAAACACGGAGCGGCGGGGGCAGAGCCCGCAGGGGCGGGAGGCCCTGAGGAANGGAGCTGTTCCCCGGGTTCTCCCGCTGGCAGCCGCCTCCCCCGAGGGCTGTGTCCCCTTGCAGGGCCCGCAGGTGGGTGGCCAAGGGAGGGTACGGCCGGAGGTCAGCGCGTGGCCCGGTGTGACGCCACCGGAGGGAGGCTGTGTCCAGTTCTGGGCTCCTCAGTGCAAGGAANAGGAGAGACTGTGGGAGCTGGGCCTGGTTAGGCTGGAGAAGAGAAAACTGAGAGGGGTTCGCGTTAATGTAGATAAACGTCGCCAAGAGGTGTCAGAGGACGAGCCAGACTCTGTTCAGTGGTGCCCGGTCCTGACAGGACGAGGAGCAGCGGCCGTGAAGTGAAACACAAAAAGCCTCGGCTGAGCACGAGGGAAAACTAATGTCCATGGCGAGTGGCGGAGCACTGAGGCTGCCCGGGAGAGGCTCCCTCTCTGAGGACATTGCCAGCCCACCGGGGGCTCCTGTGTCACCCGCTCCGGGTGACCCTGCCCTGAGGGACTCCACAGCTCCCTCCCAGCCCGAGCGATTCTGCTGTAACGCCGAGCCTCTCCTGCATCATCCCTGTCCCTGCCAGCCCCTCCCGGCCCTGCTCCCTCTGCCTTTCCCTAGTGCACAGCCCCGTCCGCACAGAAAAGGCTGGGAAGCGTGATTATTCGGGATACCCTGGGTTTGAATCTTGTGTGCCAGTGATTCCTTGGCGGTGAGATACCAGGGATTTGTGTGGGAATCCCACAGAGGGGTTTGGGGTGATTAATTTGGGCCAGGGATGCTTCGAGTGCAGCAGGGAGAGCTGGGCCTGGTTTTGGGGCTGCTTATTTACAAACCTCTGACGGGGAAAATAAACATGCAGCCTGGCAAAGTCATTCCTGAAAGCTCCAAATGAGCTATTGGGGTTTTCTTGCCTCTTACCCCAGTTTGTGGTGTTGAGAGAAGAAGAAAATCCCCAGGAAAGTGCATCAGGTGTGCAGGTGTTCTACAAGCCAGGTGTTTCCTGTTTAGATATAATTCCATAAACACCTGGCAGCTTCTCAGCCTTGAAAGGGTGGGAATGTTGCCCTTGGAATGATGTGATATGGTGAAATGGGCAGTTTTAATATTTTTTGTGCATGCCAAACAAGGCTGATTACCCTATGAGAAAAAGGGTGATCTGTTAATTTAGCTTTGTTAATGATTTCTGGCTATTCACAAAATCGTCAGAATGGTAAAGATAATTAAATAATTAGAGATAAATAATTAAAGATAATTGTCAGAATTAGTAAAGATAACTGACAGTGAAAACTAGCTTTTTTTCCAAGATAAAAGTTCTATTCTGTGTATTTTGGTTGAAATATTTTTGTTTTAAAAAGTTCATTTTCAAAACTCTGTGAGCCTTTGCAAACACACCTCCCAGAACAAAAAAAACCCCTCCATAAATGGATTCTAAATTAACCCTCAGATGAGAAGCTATTTGAGGATCAGACAAATTGCATGTTAGGGGAGTAGTGATGTGTAAATTCCTTCTCTTGTGCTAAGTATGTACACATGCCAGTGTATATAATTACTTATGGTTCTGAGGGTTGTTATCTAAACTGCCCTCGAATCTGTTGCCTGTATTCTGGCTAATAGGTGTGTGAATTATAAAGCACAGCTCTATTTTTTGGAGGTATTACTAGGTTTTAGTATTTTTTAATCGTGGTTTGTGCTCAGTTCACTAGAGAAGTACAAAAGTGTAAGGTCTGCTATGTGTGAAATTATAAATAAGAGTTACAAAAAGCTGAAAAGTTTTAGGACTGAATTTTAATGTGGTTTTCATGTGGAATGTAATAGGTGCTTTCCTGTACTCCAGCTTTACATTCAATTGTTTCACTAAGTTGCAGAGAGGTGGAACCTTCATGTTGCTGATAACACTTTGATGTTGTTGTTATGGGTGTTTTCTTCTTGAGCATGTGGAATATAATTCTGTGGGAATCTGAAATGTCCTTACAGAATTTTTGAAGATAAACCATGTGCTCTCATAAACTGGAAGCTACAATAATCTTTTTTTTTCCTTTTCCTGTTTCTATAGGGCCACACAACCAGTGTTTGCTTTTCCTGCTGGATTCATCATGATAACTCCAGCTTTTGAACTGACCCAAGATCCAGATTATCTTACAGTAAAAATCAGAGTGCCTTATGCCAGAGCTTCAGAGTTTGACATCTATTTTGAAGGGGAAGATTTCAAATTTTATGCTAAGCCATACTTTCTCAGGCAAGTAGTGGAAAAAGTTTTCAAAAATTAACCTTCATAGTAGGAAATGAACTTAATTTTTGTCCCTTCAGCATGTTCTTCATCTGCAGCTTTTATTCTATTGACTACACACAGCTCAGTTCATGCAAAGATACGGTTTTTTGGATCTGCCCTCTTTGTTCCTAGGCATTAAATCATGTTAGAGGGAGTTGAAAGAAGTACTTTTCTAAATTTACTGTACAATGGCTTTTTAATTGTAAATGACCAGACAGCTCTCTGGGTGTAAATTTTTTTCTTTTCCTGGGAGGAATCCAGGAGGATTGAACTGCATAGATTCCATTACTGTGAAGAGGAACCATGGAGTTAAGTCCTTTGTGCTGCTTTTGGAATGTGCCTTACATTTTTATAGGCTGAGACATTAACTTGCAGAATTAGTCAGGCTTTCAATGAGGCATCTCATTTTTTGCCTGCAGATTGACACTTCCTGGAAGAATTGTGGAGGATGGCAGAGAAAAAGCATCTTATAATACAGATGAAGGTATTGGTTAATGTTATTGGTATCTGTGTCATAAAAAAATTCTATTTCCAGTAATTTGTACGTTTAAACAAGAAAAAGTGATAAAGTAATAAATTTGTTGCTTGCAGAACCTTTATTACATGACTTAAGACAAAAGATTGGTGAATGTAGCTTCTGTGGATTGTTTGGTGGAAGGATTAAAAATTAAATAAAGCTTGTTTTCTTCTGTTGGTTTGTGTTTCTACAATGTGAGTCAGGAGACTCCAAGCAGTTAAATATTCTCTTTCATGTTTTATCATTAAAATCATGAATTGTTGTGAAATAAGGTTAAAGACATGCACAGGGATCAATGCATAATAAAATGCTACCTGCAAGTGTCCTACTTCCTCTGAGCCTTTCTCTTTAGAGGAAAAATGCATGTTTGTCTGTCTCAGATATTTTAATGTAATAATTATATTCTTACTTTCTTTTAAGGTACTTTTACAATTCAGTTGCCCAAGGAGATTCCTGGCCAATATTTTGAGGGGCTGGACATGCTGACATCTCTGTTAGCACCAAAGAAATCAAGATCTGCAAAACCTTTGGTAGAAGAGCTGGGTATGACAAAATCAGTCCTGTTTATCCACAATGATACATGTGTGTAATGAAACAGTTGGAGATCTATAGAGTGATACATGTACAAAAGTACAATATAGCAATTATTGCCTAGTCCAAGGTATGAGAAGAGTATGAATAAGAGTAGAAATAAATATTTCTAGATGATACACATGTCAACTTCACAGATTCAATTATGTTTAAATTTTTCCAAAATGTGCTTTAAAAATATGCTAATGCTCTGTAGGTCTTTATACCCCTCTAGTGGCTGTAGAACACACACACACAGTGTCTTCTGCTTTCTATAAACTACAGCTGGACTTCTGGCTCAAGTGAGGGGCTAATTAAAACCATGGGTTCAAGTGCATGTCTTGCTTAACATCAGTATTGAACAGACAAAAATGTTTGGCTATCTCTGTTTAATTTTTTAATATCTGCCTTAAATTATTGATAACATCACTTAGCTTCTGTCAGGGCTCTCCTAGCATCAAATGCTGATCTTGTTGAATTTAGTGGAATAAGTATTTCAGTTTGATAGAATGCACTTAAAATTTAGTGTTCCTGATGTTCCTTTTTGAAAATTGGAGAGTTTGAAGCAAGACCTGTGGGTTACAGGCATGTATGACCCAGTGTTGAGTAAAATTTCCTAAAAGATGCAGTAAAATGAGAAAAGCAAACACCAGTAGCACAATAAACCTTTCAGGAAAATAATATGTATTTTTCTGTGTAATAATTTTCTTTCTCTGACCATGCCATAGATACAGCTGCTTCTGCTGAGCTGTCTGAGGAGAATGAAGATGAATTTGACTGGGAAGTGGAACAGATTCCTTATGAAGAAAGCACTCCACTGCTGCAGCACCCCTATGGATTTGGGAATTTGCGCTCCGGGGTCTTCCAGAGGCTGCAGGTAAATGCATTTCGTCTTTTCCTGTCTTACAAGTTCTGGGTAAGTTGCTGGGGAGGCTTCCTGGCTCACAAGACAACAACTTTTGAAAAGTGCAACTCAGTTATATAACTAACTCATTATTGTATGAATTGTAGTATTCACTGGTTTTGGAGAAGGATTGCTGTTTATGGAGAAAGTATTTACATTCTGTTAGGACATATATGCTGCTTTATTACCATGAAATTTGTGAAGAAATACATTTCCCATCAGCATTAACGGGATGGGAAATAATTAATTAATGATGTTTAAAAGGGCACTGCAGTTGCCTATTAATGTACAACCACTTCAGAGAGTGAGAGTTTTCTCAAAAGTCACAAGAATATGGTGTGTGATTCTTATCTTGTCTTTGTTGGGGTTGTGTGCTTCTGTTAAATATTGCAGATTTATCATAATGCAAAATAACCTCCCTGCCTTACAATAAAATGGCCTGAATAGACTTGATAATATCTTGAATTCTAAGGAGCTTCAAATAATTGCATTTCCTTGGAATTTTGATGTTTTATTTGCACAATGGAGCCTGAATTTGGAAGACTTGAAGGGGAGGCTGAAGCTTTTCTAGGGATTTCAGTGCAATGCTGATAAGCATCCTCTTTAAATTCTTACTAAATAAATCTTGCGTGTCACACCAGTGGCTTGGCCCTGTAACTTTGTTCCCATTTGCAGGATGAGCTCAGTGATGTTATTGACATTAAGGATCCAGACCAAACTCCTGCAGAGGAACGCAGGAGGAAACGTTTGGCAGCTGAGGCTGCCAAGTTTGAGCCTGATCATTACCTGTGAGTACTGATTGACTTCACCTGGCCAAGTAACACATCCCCTTTCCATTTGGTTTAAGATGACTTTTTGGAAAGAGTAGCTTTACTTTTGTTTTTGTCTCATCAGAGCAGGCCTTAGTGGGTGTTCTTTGTGTGACACTGACACAAAATACTGCTCATCTGTTTTGGGGTTACTCAACTGTTTAATTACTGCTCAAGTCTATGTGCAAGGGAAGCTGCTGTCAACTGTTGCAGAACATTGTTTCATACTTCATCTCTTCAGCAGCTGAGCAGCCACTCCCTGCTGGCATTTTGGGTTGACAAGAACTCTGTTTTTGCATTCTGAAACAAGGATTAATGAGCCATCCTGACTCATTAACATAGGCATATAGGAGGGGAGAATTTGAGTTTTGAAGTTACAGAACTTTGTCTTGACCATTTTGATTTTTGCCTTCTTCACATGAAACCTATTCTACAGCAAACTGAGGAAAATGTCCAAACCAAGACTTTGTGTTTCTTTTGTGCTTCATTCCATGGAGTGAGGTGAAAATGATTCCTTGTGCCTTTCAGGTTGGAGTATTTCAGGTCAAGTTAGGCTTAGATAAGTAAAATAAAGCCATGAGATTTATTAATATAGATAGATTCCTGCAAGATGGATCTCATGGGAGAAGAGGGTAGTCCCCAGTGGGGAGAATTAGTGCTGTGCTGCGTTTTGTTGGGGACAGGAAAACTTACCTTCTGAAACAACTCAAAAGGGGTTAACTTTGCAAACCTGGAATTTTTCCTCAGTTGGATGTTTCAGAGGCAGCCTCATGTCTTCCTGTAACACACAGAAAATAGCTTTCTTGAACTGCATTTCACTAGAACTGAAGTAGTTCCTGACCTCTAATGAGATGCAAATTGCGGTAATTTTAAGTTTCAATTTTAGGCTGTGTTCTGGCCTGGTAAAGCTACACCATTTAGTTTAATGGCTGTGTCTTGGTTGTTTCAGAACAGATGATACCAGCCTTTTGTAAAAAAAAATTGTTTTCCTGAGGAGAACAGAAGCTCTGGTAGAACTGGGGGCAAACAACTGTTCTGATGGCTTTGAGGAAAATGTACCCCGGGTGATATCTCAAAGTTGCTTTGACATTGAAGGGAGGCAACAACAAAAAAATCTGTTAGTATGAGAGTGAAGCAAAGTGTGTTCTGTGTTCAGGTTTTGTGTGGTGATTAAGAAGGTATTAAGAAATTTCCTGTGCCTTTTTTCAATTCTCAGTATTTATACTATATATATATAGTTTGCCTTGAAGAAAAAGCTCAAATGGTAAGAGGAGGCTTAGAACTCGAATCCTTTAGGATAAATCCTCCCAGAATTACCAGATTGAAATTTTTACAATGGCTTTTTGCTGAGATGGAGGTGATCTCTCTGCAAGAATTTATGTACAACTCTTCTTTTTCCACCTTGCTGCTGCATGTCCTTGCTTACCTTAAAGTCCATCCTCATCCCTTCACCTTTCCCCTTCAGCTGCACAACTTCCTCCCCACTAATTCCCTGTGTCTTAAGTGGGAGAGCTACCCAGTAAAAGGAAGTGATTTGTCTGAGAAGCCTTTGGAGTGTTTTCCTGTAGCTGCGTTCAGACCAAATGAGGTTGGTTCAGCTTCATGTGATGCTGCAAGCTCATCAATTCCCTGGGCTTCTGTGGTTCAGGAAAGGTGGAAGAAGTAAGGAAGGAATACTGAAAGACAGAAGAATATTGGGTGTTTTTTAATAATTATTATTCTCTGCTTTAAAGTCAAAGAACATATTTCCAACATGGAAAATAACCTGGAGCCAAGTGAGATGTATTCTATGGATGTGCTAATATGTACCCACATATAATATGAATTGAAATAAATAGCATATGAAAGTTCTTTTTATTTTCCCTAGAGCTGATTTTTTTGAAGATGAAGCTATTAAGCATCTTTTAAAGTACAAACCTTGGTGGATTGATGCTCATAAAAAGATGACAGCCTTGCAGGGAGAAAGTCATCAGGAACATGACAGTCCTGCATTTGGTGAGAATATACATACATGTATATAAATATATATATACATACACATCTGTTGCTTGAATGATAATTGCTGTGGTGCCATGTTATAGGTTATTGTTTTTAAAGGAAATTTATTACTCTATTGCGTGTATTATTTATTACTTTATTACATTACCTAATGGGTCTCAGGGACTTTTTCCAAAGAAAATCTTGTGTCTGTTTAGAAACCTAAAGGGATGTTCCCAGGGTGAGTAGATGACCCTGTGGGAGCACTGGTAACAGATAACTGAGGCTGCCTCCCTGCACACAGTGATTACAGAGAGCACTACAAGTTACTATTGTGCATTTGCTTCTATTGTTCTTTGTTCATTTCCTATGTAGTATGAAAATCTGATATTCCTGAAGTAGATGATGATAATTCCTTCACCAGAGGTTCTCAGTGCACTGATAATACCTGCACTTCCACATTTTCTCTGGGAGAACAATAGAATTTGAGTAGATGTTGTGTATTTTACTGTGAATGTAATCTGATCTTCATTCCTGGTCTCTTTTCAGCCTCTGAAGCCAGAAATTGTTAATTATGTCCATCATAAACACTTGATTTAGAAAGCACTGGACAAAGGTACAAGAGGCTTGAAAATAAGATAATAAAGGGTTCCTTTGTTTGTTTTTATCCATTCACTCCTTAGTAAATTGAACACTACTCCTGTTTGCTTGGCTTAAATAATATAATTAAAATGAAGGGCTGCTGGATGATTTTATTGATAAGGAATGTTTCTCCTCTAAATCAAGGTACTGAGGAAAAACATGTACATTGTTGGGTTTTAGAGGCAACAACAAACAGACTCCTCAAAAGCCTGGCAAGCCTGCTAATGGAAATTACACAGAAAATGGACTTTAGAAAGTATCATATTTTCTCCAAAGCAATTGTTATAACAGATATATATTTAATAAGAATAATCAAAAAAATCTCATTTTCATGGGGTAGGTGGGGAAGCTCATGCAGTTTTGTGGGTCTTGAGGAAATTCAAGTAACATAAGAGGCAATCTGGAGTCTGGGTCATGTTAATGGCAACAACCCACCATTTTCCTTGGAAAGACCTCACTTTTGGTAACTTTTGTGCTTTTTGAATAAGAGACTGAAATCAGTGGTTGTCCCTAAACCTGAGTGAGCTGTGGTGAAGGAAACCACCATGAGAGGGAGTGCAGGTTCTACTTGAAGGTCTCCTGTGAATGGAAGTACAGAAGGGCAGGAGGTGGCTCCAGGCTGTTCCACCTGGGATCTGATCATCAGCAGGATGTATCCCCTGTGGTTTTCTATTGCTTTACCCAGCCAAAGGAATGGTGCAGTTAATCAGGAATTCCTATCTGTGTGAAGGAAGGATTTGTTCTTGATTAAAGATGTGCTGCTCCCCAAGTTAAACATGTAAAAGTGAGTTTAGGGTGGGAAAGACATAAAAATTAGCAGATTCTTTAAAAGTTTATTTTCTTATTTGGAAGCACTGAATGAAGAGACATTTTTTTTCTTCCTTTTCCTGACTTACATTGATGTCTTTTCAGTTGTTATCTTCATTGGTTTCTTGGAACCAAGAACTTGATTACTTTTGTCTTTATAATGTCTTTGGCTGCAAGGACTAATTAGAAGTACAGATGGCCTTTTTTTATTTTTTGTATGACATTGCAATTAACTGAAGATTTTCTTTGGTTGATTACTACTCTTATATTTATCCCTGGTTATTTTCTCTTTGTTTTTATATCATCAAGTTCTTCTAATGTCTCATTACCAATTTTTTTCTCTTTTTGGTTCATCTCTTCTCATTAACATTTAAAGTTTTCATCTCTCATGTCCTTACTTTGAATCTATTTTTATTTGACCTTTATACTTTTTCTCCAGCTTGTGTGCATGGTTTGTATTTTGCAATTTCTTAAACTTTTTTTGATTATCCTTCTTTCTTTTGTCCTTTTTGTACATCTTACTGTGTGTTCTCTTCGAGCTCTTTTTGTTCACACTTACAATGTCTAATTCAAGTCAAGTAATACTCCATAAAGTCTTACTAATTACACAGCCTTTCCCATGAGGGGATAACATTTTTGGAAAGCTTGCTTTCTTCTGCTGCTGAAGTTTACATTAGTGACTTGCTTCTACAGATTCCAGATGAAAGGGTTTGTATTTTCTAGCAGTCACATTCAGCTTGGTTAAAAGTTCATTTTTATTCTACTTCCAGTTGCACAACTGTAAAAAACTCCTCTTTAGGCAACACAATAATCTTCAAAGGCTCAGGCTGACATATGTATTTAATCTAACATTTATATGCTCCAAGGATATCTTACTTTGTTCAGGGTAACCTCTCATGCTTACAGTGACTGTTCTTTCTTATTTCTTTATAGAAAGGGAAGCAATTTCCTTTTAAAGTTCCACCTTTCAGTAAGGCTTGGCTCAAATATATGCCATTACTGGTGGATTCATAAGTTTAAGATGGATTACTTTTCTTTTTTATCCAATTTCTGCAATTGTGCTGTCTACCTGCTTTGCTCAGTTTTCAAGGCTTTGCATCATGTATTCCTTCTTGGCACTGCTCTGCTGTAGAGTAGGTTTTTGTTATGTGAGGAAATAACTGCTTTTTATTCATGCAAAACTCTTAATGATCAGGCTCCACTATAAAATATCTCAGGTTTTAAAAGGCAAGAACAGTAGGAAGACAGAATGATGTATGGTGCTGATATGTGTGCAGGAACTTAAAGAATAAAAAGAAAAATGAGTATAAAGGAAACTCAGACCCAGGAAGGGCCGTCCAAGTCCAGTGATTCTGTGGGGAATGCCTGGAGGAAGGAGGTCAGAGGCTGGAAATGTTGATTTGAGAAGTGGAGGGTGGAGGCTTGAGAGGGAAGAAAAGATCAGTGAAGGAGATAAAATTTAAATGGAAGAATTGCAGAGCTGGGGAGGGATGAACAAACCAGGCTTGACTGACCATAGTTAGTGTGAATGTGGGTCTGTAGAGGGGATAGATTTGTGGTTTTAAGACTTTTGGCTCACTTCCTAAAAAACAGAGGTTCATGTGATGACAATCTGACAGAGCTTCATTTGAAGATGGCCACAATCTGCAACTTTCCAAAAATGGCCCCATGTCCAAGGGAAAGAGCTTTGGCTGAATCTTCAGTGCCACCTTTTGAGGGGCAGAGTCTGTACAGGGAAGAGGAAGTGGGAAGTTCCACTGACCTCTCATACCTCAGTGGGTTACAACAAATTCAAGCAATTTAATAGAAAAATCAGCTTTATAATTTGAGTTACTTGCTTAAGTTTCTATTATTAATGAGTATTTTTTAAGGCAGTGTCCAGCACTGGGGAAGATGCTGACCCTGCACAAAGGCTTTGGGTGACTGCAGTCAGAGTAATGCTGCCTTTCATCTGGTAATGGCTTAGGAAGAGCTTGAAGAGAAACTTGTTTGCTACTGATTAATATCAATAACTTTATTCTGACTAATCTGCTCTCTGCTGACTATTTTCCTCCTTCATCTGATGTTGCTGATTCCTTAACCTACAGGGATAGAAGAATGCATTTTAAAACCTTAGAATGGTAACATAATATTTTAGTTTAAAGAAGAGGAAAAAAAGAGAAGGAGGGGTCAGTTCTGCTCAGTTCTTTCCCTTTGGGAGAGCTGTAGGATTCAATACTTGGCTTGACAGGACCAGAAGCTGAGGCTCTGCTCTCTCAGCAGATTAACAGAGGTGCTTCCTGACTTGTGCTTTCCTGATTGACCACGGAGTCATCTCCGTGTGGGTCCAGCACATTTTATCTAAGTGCCCCCAACAGGTTTAGAATTGCAAGTGTCATAGCAGTCTCGAGATAGAGATCTCCCAGTGATTTAAGTGGTGTTATCACAGTGTAAAATACCAGTAGGGCTGTAACAAAACACCCTCTGGCTGTCAGACCTCATCCTCCCCTCCAGAGATTAAACTCTGCTTCGCTGATGCTCTGCTGCTGAAGGACAATTTGAAGTATCTTCTTTTTTAACATGAGGAATGGCCAGCTTCAAACAAGGAAAAGAGGTGATTAAAATGTCTGGAGTCTCATCTGTCAGAAACTTTGTGAGATGAATTTGTCTGACTCCTTTAGATGTGGATATATTAACACACAATTATGCCCTGGCATGCTTTTGCCACTGGCAAATACACGAAACAGTTTTAAATCAAAGTTACAAAAAACTTGCCAATTTAGCTTACTTGATAAGTAGCAGCAAGTGCTGCTTTGCCTTAGATTAATACTGATTGTGGTACAGATTGTTAGCTAAAATTTGGCGGTGTGAGTGTACAAAAGTGTACAGGTTTAATACAGCAGAAAATGTAATTACAATTTTAATTGTTCTGATAATTTCACACCATGTACTTGGATGTTTGGAACTAGGAAAACGAAGTAGGTGGTGGTTTGGACAGGTTAATAATAAGTTTCAGTCCTGGATAATTAATTGTTCAAAAACTTCAGGCAATGGATAGATACTTTTTTTAACATTGAAGTATTTTCTCAGAAAAAGATTTTATTTAGAACACCTGGCACCTTGCAGCAACTTAATGAACATCTTGTAACATTTATCTTTGGAAATTGTCTAGTCTACATCTTGTTTGCTGTAATTTAGCAGACCTGGAGTTTTTGTGTTTATAGTCTGGTTGTAGATGTTATGATGCTTCAGAGTTCGCATTTTAGAGGAAGAAAACTTTACTGCTGAGTTTGATGAATTTCACTGGGAGTTTCTTTGCTGTTTAAAATTGAAATGAAAAAAAATTACTGATAGAATATAGATACATCATCTATAGCTGTGATTCAAGGGATGATACTGAACTACTTTACATGAACAGAAAAACAGAGTTAGAACTGCCATATCTTTCTAAATGGTCACTTGCCTCTGGATATTTATCCCATGCAATGTGGGCTTAAGAATCCTCATTTTACTTGGATCTTGATTGTGCATTTATCTCTCTATAAGATACCCAGGCATCCACAGAAATCCTTGGCACCTGGAGAGGTTCAAAACCATCAGTGTATATGTGCAGTGCTGGAGTTTGACATTGAAAGAAATGTACCTGAGCTTAATAAAAGTTAAAAAAGAAAGTAAGAGTGATTTAGGTTTTTTCTTGAGTGATGAGTGACTTGTGATTAGTTACACACTCGTTTTTAAAGACACTGCTGAAGTAGTATTACCACCTATTAAAGTGAATGTGCCAGCTTTAAATTCATAATCAATTATCCTCTTACTTTTTATAGTTGTCTTCTCTGAGGAAGAGAGAGAGCAGATGAGAAAGTTCACAAATAAATCTTATCTTCTGGATAAAAGAAGCCGTCTCCATGTGTATCTTGGATTAATTGATATTCTTCTGGCATATTGCTATGAGATCTGTGTCAATGAAGGGGACAAGAACGTAAGTTAAAAAATGTAAAAAATATAATATGTTTTAGGAACCTAGACCTGTACACTGTACTGTCATTTAGGAAACTTACTTTTTAAACTGAATTTACTCCCAGGCATTAAAAATGCATGATGAAGTTAAAATGAAAGACTTTATATCTCTAGATTTTGTGCACGTGGAGATTATTAGGAATTCTAAAAACTTCTGTACTTCTGCAGCAGCATTGTAATAGGAAAGATGTGGAGTTGTAGGAGATCCCAGACAATTCTGTGTATTTCTGATTTGTGTGTCTTGATTTATTCAATTACAAATTTAGCAAAATAATTTTTCTTTTTTGTTCTGTGGGGCTACCTTGCCCTCTTGGAAATGGAATTGCTTCCCTGACACAACTTTGTGCCTCACATCTCCTGTGCTAATATGAACCAAGGAGATGCTTTTTCAGTGCTTTAAATCAAAATATTGGAACATGTAATCAAAGCCATTCTGGCTTTAGACTGACATGCAGGGCGTGAACTGTAGAATGACAAGCAAAATGTGGAGACCTGCTGATTCCCCAGAATAATCTGGGGTTGTTGTGGTACATGTTAGTGCTGCACAGAATTGCAAATCTGCCAGGAACACAATTGTCCAGTTCTTTATTGGTTTTGCAGTAACTGTATGATGCATGTGAAAAACACACTGAGGTTTTTCCCCTTCCCCCTACCTTTTTTTAATTCCTATTTAATAGGAAAACCAAGACGTTGAGGCCACACAAATCTTTACTAGAGCCAGGATTATAGATCAAGACTTCCTGGCTTTTTGCCCCTATCATCCCACTGGACCACACTTCCACTCAAATACTATGAATCTGTCACATATTAAGAATAATGACATTTTACATGTACTGCTGGCTTTAGGACCCTCTCTGAAAGCCAAAAGTCTTGAGCTGTTTTCATGAAGCAAGGCATTTGAGCTTGGCTTGTGCTGATTCAAGTCTCTGTTGCTTTGTGCAAAGGGACAGAATTCCACTAAAATAGCATTTCTCTGTGTATTGCTGTTGTATTTTAATTTTTTTTTGCATGGGCTGCATCTGCCCACTAAAGAAACCAATTCAGTTATTCAACATTTGCATTGCAATATAATTTTTAATGCTGTCCTGTGGCTGTTTCAATGCACATAATGTAATTACTGCTTCTTATTCTCAAAGGTGCCTAAATTGCTGCCAGAATGTTATCTTAAATAGTTTGCCAGCAGTGTTATATTAGATAATACTTGTTTTACTGTCCCCTCTTAAAATCAGGTTGAATCATCTTGGAACATCAGGAAACTCAGTGCAACGTTGTGCTGGCTGGAGGTAAGGTAAAAGTAAAGTTTTGTGTTATGTTTTTGCTGGATTACTTGGGATTTTTTTGGTGTTCTATGTTGTTTCTGTGCCAAGTTTGCTCTTTTGGTATTGAAGATTAATTAATTGTAATATCCTGATTTTGATGGTACCAGAAATTGATTTCTGAGCTCCAGAAGTTAGTGGGCATGTCTTGCTTTACCTGCCCCCTTCTTTTCAGCCTTATGCTTGGAATAATAAAGGTTGGAAAATACTTTTGAGATTATCAGGTCCAACCATAACCAGCACCACCACCATGTTGACCATTAAGCCACATCCAAGTTCCACATCCCTGTTTTTTTTAGTTGCTGCTCACCCTTTGGAACCAACAGAGATGAGAGGAAACCCTGAATTCCATTCTCTCCAAATTCAGATTGTTCACTGAAAGCACCCAGGCCCATGTAAAGAAACTGTTACAGAGCTCGAGGTGGAAAGGACTTGACCTGGCCTGAAATCCATGAATTCTTAAAATGCAGGAAGGTGGAAAGGACTGTGCCAGCTCAGTCCTGAAATGACTGAACCAACTCTCACTTTACAGGACCAAAACTGAAATTGGACAGGATTTTTGGGTCCAGCCCTTCAAACTTTTCCAGTAGTGGTGAATGTTAACATTCAGTTACAACTTGTTCCTGTGACAACAGGTTTTATTTTGAGATCTGCAGTAGTAGGTTACAAAGGAGTGCAGTTAAAATACTGATTGCCTTAATTCACTATTTTTTTTCAGATCCATATCCTAACATAGTGAGGGAGTTTTTTGCATGTGTTTACTCCATGATAGGAGCAGTTCTTGGTACAGCCTGTGCCAACAGTGTATTTCACACCTGGAAAACTCCCAATCCTGGCACCAAGCTGTTAAGACCTATCTCTGTTAGACAAACCATTAGGGCTGGGAGTTTTCGTCATTCTGTAAAAAAAAAAAAAAATTGCCTCAGCTCTGGTTTGTTTGAGCTGACTGCCATTTTGCTGGCCATGACATGTACACACCTTAAGCCTCTAAATATTAAATCACAAACCATAAATGATTTAAATGCTTGCTGGTGATCCATTAAAATGAACAATGGGCTGAGGTAGTCACAGAATGCAAAGAAGTGCTGGCTGTCAGCAAAGTGCTTCTATTAATTTTAATAGATTGAGAGTTCAAGATGAAATAGGTATTTTTTAAAATTAATTAATAAATGGAGTATTTTGCCTTGAAAAGTGAAAGCTGGAAAGGAAATCATTCTTAAAGTCTTTAATAACTCCTTAATGCCTCTGGCCTGAGTAAATTAGAGGTGTTGCTCACTCATGAAGGAAGACAATGAACTGTTCTCCCCAGGCAGGTATATTTATCCCTGTCTTGAATATCTAGAATTTTCATGAAAAGCAGAGTCATGTATCATTTTTAAAGATCTTTTATGTACACATGTATTTGGTTAATATCATATGGATTTAATTTTTCTTTATTCTTAAAAGGCTTTTAATAACTTCTCCTTAATATATATAATAACGTGGGACAGATGTAATTTATTGCTTTAATCTAAAAGATGGCAAAGTCTTCAGTGAGATGTTTTATTCCCATGTTCTCTACGTTCTTTTTTTAATCCCAAACCACTAAAATGTATAGGACTTGTGTTATCTTGCCATGCAAACTCAATGTGCAGTGCCTTGTTTCCATTTAACATGTACATTTCCATATCTATTCAAATACAGATTTTTAGAGGCATAATAAATCAAAATGTGCTTTTTTTTCCCCCAATCCTGCTGTCGTTTCCTTCCTTAAAGGAAAACAAACAAGCACACAGACTAATGCAGGCTTTTCCTTGATATACACACAGAGTTTCTCCAGCATCCATGATGTCCTGGTATCTTTTGGAAGAAGAGTGCTGTGCTATCCTCTGTACAGGCATTTTGGGCTGGTGACACGTGCCTTCAATGACACAGTCATGATTCTGCAGCTGGGTGAGTGTTTAAGGGCTGGAAGTTGTGCACAACCATCTTTATATCTTGGGTTCTTGAAGTTACCTGCTGCTTTTCTATTTAGCATGAGTTACTTCTTCAAAAAAAGCGTTGGATTTATTTTTTGGACAGAAGGATCACTGAGAAGCAGTGCTTCAGTTGTTTATTTTAAATGCTTATGAGTTGCAGGATTAAAAACCCACACAAATGGCAATATTAATCTTAAGTACTGCCAAAAACTGTTGCTGATTGAAAATCCCATTGACATTATAACAGTCAGAGAGTGAAGTTTTAAGGGGAAGATGGATGCTGTCCCTCCTCACTTATCTCTATTGCCTTATGTTGCTGTTCATAAGTGTGAAAAAAGAAAATTCTGGTAACAAAACTGCAGTGATACAGTGCTGACAGCCTTTGGGTTTTTTTCTGAGGAGGATGGTACATAAGAGGTAAGAAATTTGCTTTTCTTTCAGTGTCATGATGGAAAATGGTGTTGCAGTGGACATTCAGAGATCCAGTGAAATACTGCCTGACTGGATAAGTTATTACCAGGATGTTTCAATTTAAAAGTTTGTCGAGTTCTTTTCTTGTGTCTCAGAATATTGTTCCATTAAAAAGAGAGAATAACAGCAGAGTTCAGTTCATCTTTAGATGAATGCTCCTCCTTGAAAATGTGGAAAAGCATACAAAAGTCTGCAGGGAAAAAGAATGTAAAGTAGAAATGCATGACTTAAACTTTCCTTCCAAATACACAGGATGAAAGCTGTTAGAATTTCATGATGGTATAAAATCAGATTATCATATCAGATACAGAGCTGGGGTCAAATTTTATCCTCATTTTGAAATAGTCTGTGGAAAGAGGACTGGATTTCTGAACCTATGAAATTCAGGTTTCAGGCTGCCGTTTGGCAGCTCTCACAGCAAGGAACTCCAGAAGGATCCAGTGGTCTGCAGACACATTTCTGACTTTTCTGTTACACACGTTGGAAGCTTTTTCACTTGTACTTTTAAATACAACTAGTGAGGTTTTTTGGATAATTAGGAAGTAGTATCTGCACATAAGAATCAGTGTATTTATTGATCAGTATAATGCAGAGCTGTAACTATGCAAAAACTGTTAAATCTCCTGGGCCCCTGTTCTAAAAGCAGACATTTGATAGTTTGCCTGATGCAGGATTCCGTGTTTCAAGTCTGGCAAGATTTGCAGCCTCTCATTAGAGATCCATTAAGGTACAATAATGCAAAAATTTTAATTTATGAAGAAAGACATTTCTTGTTGCAAATAATGTAACATTCACCGATGTACATTGTTACTTGGCAGGTGAGTAACAGAAGTGGATGTTGGGAATGGTTTGGGCTGACAGCTTGACAGCTGGAACCTGAAAAAATCAGCAAAATTTTAATTCCACACATCATTTCTTTGTAAAAGAGCACACTTCTTTTTACTCAAAATAGTGATGTTTGACAAGCATTGATGGGGATACAATTTAAAAGTTATTAGTTATATTTGAGGTTTTGTTTTCTTTGCTGACTTAGTTGGTTTCCCACTAGTGGTTTTTTTCTGTTCTGTTTGCCATGGCTTTTTGCTCTCCCCATTCCTTTTCCTTATTGCCAACTTCTTCACCCTTAATTTTCATTCTCTGGCTGTATTTTTTCAGCATGGAATTACTGACAAATAAGCAAACAAATTTTGTGCTTGAACAGCAGGGGGAGTTCTGATCTTTTTTTGTTGGTTTTTTTTTTTTTTTTCCCCCTCTCCTCTAAATCTGTAAAATGTAATTTCATCCCTGTTCAGGTTTCATAGCCTAGGAGGAGCCAGCCTCTTGGGAGAGGGTTATTAGATTCCATTTCCAGTGGTGGCTGTTTTCATTTGAATGTGGGTTTTTTCCCCACCATTAAATGGTGAAAATAATTTTTTGAAGTGTTCCAGCTCTTAACCCTTTAGCAACTGTCATCAGAAAACTAAGGGAGGAGATTCCAGCTAATTGGAATGGTGCATATGAAGGAAAAATCAAACTGACAACATAAAGTTTTCTGGCTGTGAAATGAGAACACATTTTTAATCTCCTACAGTATTTATTGACTGTGTGTCAAATGGCTCCTTCCCTGAGCCTGAAGTGAATTTTTTCTTTCATTTTGCTAAACTATTCTGTAACTAGCAGAAATAGGAAAAGTTCTCCCTAGTTCCAGACCCTGGTCTGCTGTTAGGGAATCATTACATTGCCTCACACAATTCCATGTGCTTGACCCTGCTGTGAGCTCTGTGTTCCCAACCTTATTATTTTCCAGGCCTGGTATTTGTGTAGGCATCAAGGGAAAAACGCTCCTCTTCAGAGAGATGATGGGGCATAACTCCTTGTTATTTGTGAGCTACTTTTCAGCTTTTTAAATACAGTGCCCTGCCTGTCTGTGCCAAAGTTTGGGCCAGCAGAGCTTGCAGCAGTGGAGGAGCTGGGGGAAGGGGCTGCTTCAGCTGTGGAGAATTACACGCATGGCTGGGCCTGCAGGCTCTGGGCTTGCAGGGATTCCTGCTGGATCCAGAGGCTCCCCATCCCCTGGGATGTGGATGCTGAAGGACACAGTACAGTGCTGCTCTTCCCAGCCTGTGAATCAACCCCAGTTTCCAAGGTGGTCGTAGGTACTGTGGTTATTAAAGCCTCAGGTGTGAGATGATAAAGGTGAGCTGTTATGATTCATTGTCAATGACAAAACCAAAAATCTGTTTCCAGGAAAAGCTGCAGTTTTGAAGTGTCTGCTGGACATTCACAAGATTTTTAGGGAGAGTGACCCTGCCTACATCCTTAATGATCTCTTCATTACAGACTATTGCATCTGGATCCAGAAAGTCAAGTAAGTTCTGCAGTAGTTACTGATGTGGGAGATGTTTTTAGCATACTTCATCTATGAACAAGTATCAGTAAAATAAATAGTCTCCTATACCTGAGTATATCATCCGTTTTTTCATTTAGTAACTGTGTCTGTCCAGCAATTCTTGATACAGAAGCAAAGACATTCAGTGCATTTTTAATACATCATTGGAGAGGGGAGGGAGGAATTGCATTTTAAATAAAAATGTGAATTTTCATTAATATATTAATAGGGATTTTGGGACACAAGCAGCTTCTGGGGAATTCTCATTCTATTGTGATCCTTCTTAGGAAGAGAAATGTTCATGTAGCACTTACGTAACTTCAGAATAAGGGTTGGAAGGAGCTTCTAGTTCAAAACTGGCAGCACATGCAAAGCATTCCCAGCTGCATGGAACATTGATTTATGGGCTGTAGCAGTTGCACCAATTGATTATTAACACCAGAACAAGTGTCACAAATCTCCATGTGCTCTGTGCTCCTGCAGCTCTCCCTAGCAGTGTGGGAAGCTTTGGCTTCCACTGCTTGAGAAGAAGGAGGGACTCTGCCATCTCCAGACAAAACCCCTACACTTGTGTGTCTCACCTGTGTTCTTTTAATGGAGGCAGCATGGCTTATTTCCAGAGTTTTGGGAACTTTGCAGCCAGACTGGTTGGAACTCCAGCATGTTTGAATGGCTTAAAACCAAAAGTATCAGTAGGAAAACAGTGGGAAGTGGATTAAATGATTAAAGCAAGCTGCATGTTCAAATCTTGCTAAGCTTTATATTGTTCAGGTCAGATTTATTCTGTTTTTTATACAGCTTTTGTATTATTTTTTCTTCCTTTTTATGTCTTCACAGCCTTCTCTGAAGGCCCAGAAAAGAAGGTGTGAGTTGGAACAGGCATGACTAATTTACACACAAGAAATGTCATTGTCTGATTTGTTAATACAGCAATGCAGGGTCCTAAACCACTGGTTAAAATAGTCTTTGTAGTTAACAAGAGACTGTGGGGGATAAAATAACTGAAGTGCAGAAGACAGTGAAGGGGATATAGAGGGAATTTGGTAATAATCATGATCAGAAAGAGGAATGAGACAGAATTGAGCCAGCCTGCACAGACTGTTATGTTTAGGTGTGACCTTAGCAGTACCTCTTGGAGAATTCAAGACCCTCAGTTCAGAGCTGTTTATTATGTGTTGTAGATGTTGATTCTTATTTTGTGTGCTTTCAGTGACTCTGTTCCTATAGGTAACAATATATAAAATACTTTAAAACAATTACAGATGCTTCCAAACATCTGAGTTCATCAATCCTGCCTAATTCTAGAAACAGCCAGTTCATTTTACACTGTCATATTTGAGGAGGACTTTTTCAACCACACCTCCAGTGGATGGGAAATCCACCAAGTATGGGGAAATTCAGGTTGAAGTTGAGTTGAAAAAGTGCAGTAAATAAAGGAGACAGTTATTTCATGGGTCTTTCACAAAGAAATGAGTCGTTAAGCAGTAATACCTCTGCTGCCCATATCAATGGATGTAATGTCTAGCAAGTCAGTCACAAAACCCAGTTTTCTTTAAATCCAGCCCAGGAAAATGCACAGTAGCTATAAGTGACTGATAGATTAACACATTTCCTCCCAGACTCTCACATTATGTCCCAGTTAAGCAGAACTGACAGCTGCTGGAAAGAGGGCAATTAAGCTATCTTATTGTCAGAGTGACATGGCACAATGGCTGTCTGTCATTAGGAGAGCAACAGAGAGAGAGGAGCTGCAGAACCCAGTCCTATTTTTAGGCCTGAATCAGGACAGCATTTAAGCATATGCTGCAGTCATTGCTGTGCAGTTCAGCAGTGTTTGAAGTTCAGCAAGTGTGAAGGGAATGGGAACACTTGGGTTTGTTCCTTTGTGTTGAAGGGAACAGCTAAGCTCACTTGTCAATCAGAACATACCCTGACAGAGTGGTGATTTGTCTGTGCAAGGCAAGGGGTCCCAGCTCCCCAAGGTGAGGCACCTGGAGAGGACAGTGCTGCATCTTCCCTTGCAGGGGGAGAAAGTTGTGACACCCCCCTGGTAATTCCCTCTGAAGCACTGGCACAGGGTGCCCAGAGCAGCTGTGGCTGCCCCAGCCCTGGAAGTGTCCAAGGCCAGGTTGGATGGGGCTTGGAACAACCTGGGATAGTGGAAGGTGTCCCTGCTCATGGCATGGGGTGGACTGAGATGATCTTTAAGGTCCCTTCCCACCCAGACCATTCTGTGATTCTGTAATTGCTGTTGTGGTGGAAGGGTTTTGGCAGGGGAAGGTATTTATAGATGTTCTTGTGGTGGTCTTCCAGTGTTACAGTTATTTCCATCACCAGTCTGGATACTTCACCTGTTTTGTTTCTTAGCTATTATTTGCTCCATACAGGCTTCATTAACTTCCTTTGTCTCTATTTTCTCCTGTCTTTTTGTGGCTGAGGATACTCTCAAAATCCATGGAGGGTTTTCCTTTTCTTCCCCTCTTTCCCTGTAGGCAACCAACTCCTAGTGGAGGGTAGGGCCTCTTTGCTTAAGCAGCTAAAACAGTCTGTAGATTCTTTATTGGTGAAGAATCTGGGCACTTTAAAACCAGCTGGGAACAAGCTCTTCAGCTCACCTGTGCTGGCAGAGGTCTCTGAGTTTGGGAGGAAAGTTTGGCACAGGCAAAACCCTAATGGATATATCCAGTGATAGAGAGCATGCAGTCCCATTCCAGATGAAGAGGAATACCCCTGGTAGGTACTAGCTTTTAAAAATTCCACATGGAAACAAAATCCTTATAGCCAAAAGTGTGTCAATAGCTGATTACAAATCTGGTTTGAGATCATAATTTGGCTGTGGGTAAATTAGATTAATAAGTAATGTATCACTGGGCTGGCAAAAGCTGCTTTATTTTAGGCATTGTATATTCAGAATTGGAAATGATGAAGATGCTGAATAAAACACACACAGGTGGCTAATAGTCAATTGGAGATGGGGAGTACAAGCTAGGGCTGGAAATCCAAGGGGTTTCTTTCTTTCAGAAAAATTACTTTATTCAGGTGCTTGTTACTAAGAGAATTAGATTCCCAAATATCTTAGACAATGCAAGATATTGGCAAGTGTAGCTAAAATTTCATCTTTCTTCTTGCAAGCTTAAAGCTAGTTTCACCTGCTTTCTAAGTTCCTAGTATTTCCCTTCAAGCTGCTTGTGAAGTGACTATTAATAATTCCATCCATTGTGTAAAGTGGCATGTAAATCCTTTTAAGTGTTGTTAGGTTTTGAAGAAAGGGAGAATGTTTGTCAGCCAAAGTTATCAGAAAAGAGGGAAAAGTAAATGTTAACCTGGGTAACAAAAGCTTGACAAAGACCTATGGAGGCAGCTTGTGGTAAATCTCAGCAGGTGGTGTCAACATTTCTGTTGAAGAGCCAGATGCAGCCAGATGGAAAATTGCATCTTTAACCCCTGAGGTCATAATGACATGTCATCACTTCATTTGATCCCCCTGCTAAGTGAGCTTATCATCCACCCTGCTGTCACTTCTGTTATTGCTTTCATTTCCATAATAAAATTAAATTTAATTTGCCTGGATTGCATGCTTTTGTTCTTTAGGTCCGAGTTTTTACAAGCCACTCTGATACATATGGCAGCCTCTCTGAGGTGAAATTAGAACTGAATTTGTGCTCTAAGTCTGAGGTTTTCTCCATCTTTCACACCTTCCTTTGAGCAGAAGGGGATGAGGGAGAGGAGGAGGAGTTTTGGGGAAACCACTGGCTGATGATGGCTGCAATATGGGCACTTGAGACCAGGGCAATCCAGGTGTGCATTTATTGCAGGAGAGCTTTTGCTCCCTTCTGTCAGCAGTCTGTGCCTGTGACCCCACAGGAGCTGTGTCCTTTAGAGAAGTCAGAATAGTTTACCCACTGTCTCTGGTTGTGCTGAGGTGCCTTTGTGTGGCCTGATGTCTTTCTCCAGTGTTTTGTGTTCCCCTTTGTGCCAGGCTCTATTCACACGAGGTTTTTTGGCTGCTGTTGTGCATTTGTGCCTGCTGGCCATGACATGGGTGGGAGGCTGAACAGCTCCCTACGAGTCCTTGGCCAGTACAGGCAGTTCTGCACCCCTGCTTAAGGGAACAGCTTCAGCCCATGGCAATTTATAATATTTTTACCTAATATTTATATGAATATTTAGCTTTAAACGTGTACCACTTTAATATTGGTAAACGTGCATTTTCTGTGTTCCTGAATTGGAGGCGAAGCTGTGAGTGTTTCTGGCAGTTTTCCAGGGTTTAGTGCTCTCAGTATAAAATTACAGAATGGTTTAGATTGGTTGGGACTGTAAAGATCATCAAGTTCCAACCCCTGCCGTGGGCAAGGGCACTTCCACAAGACCAGGTTACTCATCCATCCAGCCTCTCTGCTGTACAGTTGTTTGCTTTCTATAGCTTTATGGCTATGAGGTGTGCAGTAAAGTGTTTGATCCCATGTATATTTTTCATTATCACTTTTTTTCTACTTTTTAACTTAGCATAAAATTATGAAGATCTTTGTTTGTGTTGTATTTTGTAGTAGCTGCAACACATGCAGTGAAGGAGAGCTGTGAGCTAAGACAGATGAGCTGTTAAATTGCCTTGCTGTGTTCTGTGGAACTGTATCTACAACTTGCTTTGTTATCCTTCACAAATACATGCTCTGCACCCTGAGACAAATGTAATGTTGCTAATTTTGGTGACTGTAGGTGTAACATGCCAGTTCAAGCATGGACTCCTTGATTTACAGTAAAAACCAGGATTCCTGGTGGCATTTATACAGTCTCTGCACAAGCTGCTGTCGTTATTGGAACTAACTAAATTAAAGTCAGATATTCCTGAGCATGTCATATTTGCTTCTCCTGGTTTGCAGGTGAGACAGCATTGAAAGGTGGGTTGGCCTCATAGTTCTGTTTTCCTTTTCATCTCTTCCTTACAATTGAAGCCTTGTCCTTGTTACACCATAATTACCCAGTCTGAAGCCAGCAGGGAGTTACTGCTTGATGTGTAGGATGTGAATTTCTCCTAAATAAATGTAGGATTAATTACGTTCACAGCATGTCACGGAGGTGATGAGATCGACTGTGATTGTTCAGCCCTCCTTTTCTTTTCCCCAGGTTTTCTGAATCCCTTGTTTAATCAATACAGTGTCATGTTGCCCTGAAGTGTTAAGGCCTGATGTTGCAAAGGTATGAAGGAGTCCAGGACACTGAGGGGAAAAAAAAAAAGATTTATGAGATACAGGGCTTTTACTGCTTGTGTCACATCAGATCCTAAAAGGGCACAAGGGAGTAAAGAACTCAACCTTAAGTATTGTAGTTTCAGTCCATTGCATTGATTTTTACCTCAGGCTTTTGCTACATTTGGGAAATATTTTGTAACCTAAGCGTCTTAAGCTTCTGTAGTCAAATATGACCTTTCAATTAATGTAAATAGAATTTTAACACACATTCTGATGGCATGTTAAAATAATTTGTGAAACGGATCCTTTATCTGCAAACTGAAGAAATTTGATTTGGTTATTATTTGCTAAAGTCTGGAAAACTTTGAAAAGCGTTTCAAAGTATGTAGAAAAGATCTTGATTGTGCCATTTTTGCAGCTGTCTCTTCTTGGCATTTTTGTTTCTTTAGTGTTTTGGGATTTTGAAAAACTCAAAATACTGGAAAAGACACAAACTGAGCTTTTAAAAGTCTTTTGGTATTTGCTTTTTTGCTGCTTGTAGGGTTGCTATTCATAGATTAATAGAATGGTTTGTGCTGGAAGGGACCTTAAAGCTCATGCAGTGCCACCTCTGCCATGGGTAGGGACAGCTCCCACTGCTCCAAGCCCCAGTGTCCAACCTGGCCTTGGGCACTGCCAGGGATCCAGGGGCAGCCACAGCAAATCTGGGCACCCTGTGCCAGGGCCTGCCCACCCTCACAGGGAGGAATTTCTTCTCAATATCCCATCTAAACCCACCCATACTAATGAAGTCCTATTTCATCTTAATGGCATTTTCATGTTCCTAGGAAGAGTTTAACTGAAACCTTTGAAGCTCTGGTCTGTCCTACTGAATGGGGAGTGAATGGAGTTTCTCTTGTAGCCTCAGCACCTCTGGTGTGGAAATACTGAGTTCAGACAGGAGCATTCAGGAACAAATCTGTCCTAAAAGGTTTTCAAATGGTGCACTGCTAATGTTAGTTTATTAAATTTTTGATTTGTGATGGGGGGAAGAGGGAATGTGTTAACACATAATAAAAATGAATTGGTGCTTTAAAGCATTCTCAAATGTTACAGGAATATGCTAATTTTCAGCTGTTAACCTCCTGGATCCAGCAGCCCTGATTCCAAAGAACAAAGGCATAAGCAGTAATATATTCTGGATGAAAATCCTGCCTCTTGGCTCTGTGGGATTAATCTGATTTGTACAGCACGTTTAAAGCACTTCATCCAGTTGAGGCGTGAGGGAAAAATGCCCCTCGTGGTGTTGTGTTTCATGTGTGTTACAGGGCCATGGGCAGCTGTTCCCTGCTCTGCCTGGGTTTGGGTTTGACTTTTCCTTCATTGCTGCCCATGTTTAGTGGAGGCTGCAGTATTTTCAGGTTTGATAAAAACTTTTTTTTGAGTGTGTGGTGCAGACAAAAGCCAAATAGCTTTCATGGTGCTGCTTGAAAGCAGCTTTGCCATTAGCATGTGCTTTTAGCTTCTGTTCTGCTGTAGCCAGTTCTGTTCACTTATCAGGTAGTGCAACAACCCCATCACAAAATCCCTTTATTTGATCTGTTTTGTAGTGAGAGGATTATATTTTTGACAGTAGCTTTTTAATGATAATGTCATTGTGGATGCACTGAAGCCGCATAGTTCTCTGCCCCTACTCTGTGCAAAACAAAACAACTCCTATTTTGAAGAGTTTTAATTGGAAGGCTGTTTGGTTTGATGAGGGCCTTACAGGTACAAGGATGAACCCCAAAACCTTGGTGCTGCTCATGGTCACAGCTGGAACATGGTGAGGCAGCTGGGGTTTGTTTCTCAGGCTGCACCCTGGCTGTCCTGTGAGGGCTTGCTGCACTAGCTCAGGACTACAATCCCCAATTATTGTAGCTCAGGACTACAATCCCCAATTATTGTAATTCCTTCTTAGCAGGTTTTACAAGCTGGCATTACTACTGCTGGCAGGCAGTTGAGTGTGCAGCACTGTTTGCTGCCTGCTTGGAGTACTCATGCTGTGCTGGGTTTGCTTCCCATTCACTTCCTTGGTGGCCTGGAGTGCTGAATTAACTTTGAGCTGTCCCAGCTGCTCTTACCAATTATGAGAGTGACTATTTCAAATGGTCTCTTTGAGATTCATTTAATGCATATTTAAAAATCTGTAAGAAAATATATAATTTGTCTTCTTACAATTCTTTTTTATGGCATTAAATTTTATTTATTTATTTCAAGGTACAAAATTAGTTGCACAGGCTGCCCCAGACGGGCCATAAATGCTTATATTTGAACAATGTGCATTTTAATACAAGCAAGTCTAAAATGACACACTCAGTAAAAGCTTGTAGAGCACAGTTATGGATTGGAGAATAAAAGACAGTTGAGGGCAACAGCTTCAGAAAAATAGATTGGGTCAAGCTTGAGAACAGTTTGAACCTGAGCAGGTGAGAGGGTGAGTGCACTTCAGCTGAAGAAGCAGAGTAGTATCATTTAGAAGAAGGAAGTGGCATGACCTTAAAATGCATCATTTCTAAGACTGTGTTAAAACACTGATTCTAGTGCTTGTTCAAAAAGATGTTGAAAAATTGAGAGGATTGGGGGGGGAAAATACTTCATGAATGTAAATGTCTGAGTGACCTGTGTTAAGCCAAAACATCAAATAAACTCAGGAGTGCATTGGTAAGAAAATTAAAGGTTGATTAGGACTTGTCTACAAGTATGATGCAAGAGAGATTTCAGGTTTTAGCCATTGAATTGTATAACAAAAAAAAAAAAAAAACCACACATTACAGTCCATTTGAACAGGAAAAATTCAGACAGCAGTAAGTTTTCAGATTTCCTAGTGAAAAATAATTGAGTTGACTCATTCTCCCTTTGTTTTTTTGGTAATTCTGTACAGTCTTACTTGTTTCTGTCAAGATTGCATAGTTCAGATAAACACCTTGTGGTTCAAACCTGAGCTCTGGGTCTGGTGCAGAAGTTATTGGAGTTTCTGAGCAATTTATTATGCTACTAAAACAGGAAATGCTATCATTTTCCTTAAAACATAGGGCTTTACCAGTTTATCAAAGAATATATTGACTGTTGGTAGAAACCCCAAATTTATTTATTTTCATCCCAAGTTATCTGCTCTTACACCTTAGATCACAGATCTTGGTTTTAAAAATAGTAAGTAATAATTTGCAGGCACATTCTGTGTCTCCTCTTTCGCTGTTTTGATGCATGTTTTTAATACATTTTCTGTTTGTTTGCTGCCATCACAAGCTGCCAGTGCCTCTCCTTAGGTGCTTCATCTTGTTTAAGATGAGCTGTCACTTCAGGTGTCTGTAAAGCAGGAGGTGCACACAGAGCACTTGTAAATAACAATACCCAACTAATATAATCCACTGGCTTAAGAGCCTTAAGGCAAAACACTGCCCTGAGGGCTCAAAAAGGTGATAGACAGGTGTGTATAATACCAGACATTCCCCCTCATGTATGTTTTAGCAAGCCCTCTAAAACATAGGTTTTTAACAAGGGATTTAATCTCTCCTTCCAGCTGCTAGCTGCAGTTTCCTTTGATGTTTTTGCTCTCCTGCCCTCTGTTGTTTTTTCCTATTTATTCCATCACTTTTCTATAGCTCAGTTTCCTTCAGGCTGTGTCTGAATGCACCTTGCTGTGGGCAGAGAAGGCAAAGAAGAAAGCCATTTTTTTCCTCCCTCAGGCTACTGCTTTGATTTTCCAAAGTTGTTGGGAGGCAGTTCCTGTGTGCCTGCAGAAAGGGTCAGTGATCTGTGTCGTGTCTTTTCAGTCAGAACAGCTCAGCTGGGTGGATTTCTGGTTTGATGAGGGGAAGGATTGAGCTGGTGCCTTTCTGAGCAGGTGGAATGTGCAGCTCTGGTCCGAGGGGGAAGCTGAGCTCCAGGCTGGGAACATCTTCCTGCTTTGTTTCCAAGCTGCTCAGCAGCTAGCTTGATAATAATAATAAGTAATAATAATAATAATTTCTATGAGGCATGATCATGGAATAGTTTATGTTGGGAGGGACCTTTGAGGGATTCAGTCCAACCCTCCTGGAATTAGCTGGGGCATCTTCAACTCAGTCAAGTTGCTCTGAGCCCTGTCCAACCTGGCCTTGAATATTTCCAGGAACGGTGCAGCCACAGCTTCTCTGGCCAGCCTGTTCTGTGTTTTATCACCCTCATTGTTGAAATCTTCTCTTTGGTCTAATCTACCTCAACCCTGCTGCAGTTTCACACCATCCCCCCTGTTCAGTTGTGCCCCAGAGCAGCTGGTAACAGGTGCCAAACACAATAGGGGGGTGTGGGAGGAGCTGGGGGCATGCTGGTCACTTCAGGTCATTGCAAAAATCTGCTTTCCTGCCAGGAATTTGCAAGATGCTCACGTTTGGTGTCCCTTCCTGTTCAGACTGTGTGAGTTGAGAATGGACTGAGAGTGAGAGGGCTGCAGGTGGTGTTTTGCCTTTAGGTGTTCTGGCTGTCAGTGATCAGAGGGATGGAGCAGTGGAAGAGTTAAACTCTGATCAACCCCACTGTGTTGTTTAGTGGATAAATTCCATTGTAAAGGGGCAGGGTCATGTTGGAGTAATGTTTGTAATTGTCAAGCCTGTTCCCTGCCATTGTTGTTATTTTTGTAATACGGGACTTAGCTGGCATTATCCTGACACTAAAATTCACATTTTCTGCGCTGCTGTGTGTGAGTCCCTTTCATTCCCATACTGTAACACAAATTGTCTAATTTGCAGCATGAGAAGAGCTTTCTCCTAGATCACCAGCAGTGATGGTGAAGACCAAGTTCTAGGTAATGGCAGCAAAGAAACTTGAGGGAGATGGGGCTAATACAGACCAGTTGTCAGCATTCCATTTCTGTAACACAGCCAATATTACTATCATTTTATAAAATCTGTTTCTTTCTCTGCATCTGTTTTGTGGTGAGCTATCTATTCATCTTTCATTATTTGTGTTTATCATATATAACTTTGGAAGCTGTGCCATTATTAGATGTTTGGACTGGCTGCAACTTACTGGAGCTATTTTGGCAACAGAGCTCCATTAAACTATTCTTAAAACATATAAATACTCTTCAATATCTTTTTATAGTCCAATATTAATTCCAAGTCTGTTTTCTCTTACGAATATTTTCATAATGTCATCTACGTAAGTAAGCTGTACTTGATTTCTTTTTTTAATCCATGATCTGTTTGGTTTCAACTTATCAAAAAGACCAAGTAATGAAAGTAAGATGTTATATTGGAAAGCTTCATCTTTTTTTTAAATATTTATAAATGTGAAGTTCAGCTCATGCAGTATTTAGATTCATTATGAAAGAAGCACAGTGGAATTTGGGAATAAATATGGGGGGAAAGTCACTTGAAACATTCAGACTTATTAACATAAAAGAAGTCACTTAAATTGAAATGATGGTGCTATGTTTTATATTTGATTCATGGTTAACAAACTGTAATACTTTAAGCTATGTAGATAGCAGTTCATGTTTACAAGACTGCCAGTTGGATTGCAGTGTAAGTACATCACTCTCTTGGTTTCAGAATCCACATCCCTTTGAAAGCCAGAATTCCAAGATGAAAGCATTTTATGTTCCCCTTAAGCCTGCTGGATTCTCCCCATCAGCCTTTGTTTATGGGGCAGGGCTGTGTTCTGTCACCTGCACAGGAGGGGATTTCTCATGTCCAGAGCAGTTTCTTGGTGCTGCATTTCTACTTTTTGATCCTGTCCATTTGAAGTGGGGGCATTTGGCTCACAGAGAGATGCATTTTCCAGACTTTTTTTTAACCCAGTGCTCCCTTTCTTCCCAGTGTGGTTTTCCTATGTTTGCAATGAAGATTTGCTGTGCAAAGAATGCTTTTCCAGTCTCTGCTTTGTCTGGTATCTATAAAGTTTTTTCCTCTTTCCCTCATAAACTTCTCAAGCCTTGTGCCCTTGTCCCTTCCCCACATCCTTTGACACCTCCACCAGGCTCGAGGCATATCCACAGCTGGAATTAGCAGGGCTCAGCTGGGTGCCTGCCCTGGCCTCCTACCAAGTCAAGGCACAATAGCTGTGTCCTGCCAGCCTTGTCCCAGGAGACTCATTATTTATCCCTCTGCTTATTGTCATGAAATATGTAGGAATTCAAAGATCTTTAAATTCTCATTGCTCTTAAATTTGATGAGGTTGCCTGATGTTTCCAGGAGCTTTTAGAAAGGAAATGATTAACAGTCAGTAGGGACATGGACAGTGTAACTGTGTAAAGCTAGGTTATTTAGGCTAAAAATCAGCATCCACCAGCTTGAGAGATAGAAAGCATGAATTCCTACCTGCAGTTGCATAAAAGATCTTGCACAGACTGAGCACTTTTTTTTTTGTATACTGACTTAAAGTATAGAAATTAAATAGTCTTTGAATCTATTGGGGAGATGGTTTGTTTCTTTCCTATGAAAACATGGTTAATCCAGGACTAATTCCTGTGAACAAATGTAGTGTTTTTTCTGTTGTGTTTACACTCATCTATCTTTCCTTTGCTGCAGATAAGGTAGAAGATTAGTTAAAGTTTAGGTCAATTTTTACCTGAGTCCTGAAGAAAATGGTCCTGTTTTTCCTTTACTAACATGCTTCCATTATCTTCTGGACTCATTGATCAGAGCTAATGAGATTTTAATGGAGTTATTTATGGCTTCTGCCTCTTACTATAAAAGTGTATAATAAACTGAGCACATGAAACAGTTGGATGGTGCTGTTTGTGTTTATCTCTGTTAATTGTTCGACCTTTTCTGTGATTCTTTCAGATCTCCTAAGTCAGGTAGTGTATGATGAGCTAACCAGCTAATAAAGGCTGGGAAGGAATTTAGTAGATGCTACATGTTCATCTTTCTGATGATTATAAAAAGATTTTCTTTGCTCTTTTGGCTGAGGGCCTTTTGTTGCCATGAAAGGCTTCGGGTGCTGTGTGTATTTTTCAGTTCATGCCTTAACTTTCATGGTAGTATTGCTGTGCTTTAAGCTTTAGCTTAAAAGGAATAGTTGTGTTCCCAGATCTGGATGAAATAAAATCTGTCCACGGATTCCCCAAACTTGTGGGGAATTGGGGTTAAAAGTGTGTACTAAGGTACTTCAGCAATAAAAACAGTGCAAAGTTGGTTGTTGTCATGGTCTGTAATACAGCAGTGTGCATGACAGGCAAAGTGGGTGGCACTATTAACACAAGATTACTTTCTGCTCTGAATTTCCTTCAGAACTTCCTTTGGAGTATTTTTGTTCCCTGATGCTGAACTTGCCTTTTTAAAGCTATTTCACTCTGATTGGAGGTCAGTGACTAGTGTATAATTGAAGTACTCATTATAAATAACCTTGGAAGTGAAATAATAAATGGTGAGATATGTGAGATGCTATAAAACACACTCTAAAAGGTGTAATTGAGCCTTCATCTCTTGTCTCTGGGCAGATTCTGAGGCTCAAGTTCTTTTGTAACCCATGACTTTTTAAAGAGTGGTTTGGACAAATGGACGGTGCCTTTAGTGTGATGAGTTTCTTATTATTGCATTTAAATGTCCATTTGGAAGGGTTCTTTTCCTGAACTGGAGGGGTTTTGTCATCTAACCTCATTGTTGGACCATTTATGCAATTTTGTGCCTGTTGACTTGAGCTGTTTCTGCATTAATGAATTCTGCTTTAGTATTCAACACCATCATCATTATTGCTCCTGTGTCTTACCAGTCAGGGCTGATCAAACCTAGACTCTTTCATGTCTTGAATATTTTATTAAAATCAAATTGTCTGTCAATTCTGTATCATAAGAATTCAATCATATTGTTTTTCTTTCAAGCTGCTTGAAAGTGCATATCAGGTGTGGAGGGGTGTTTCTCATTGTTGCCTTTCTGAAGGAACCCTGTGACTTTTGGGCTATACCCCTGAAGTTTATGGTCTGCTACAGATATTTGAGAATGTGCCTTTCCTCTGCTTTGTCCTCCTCTACCTCTGGTTCTCAGAATATGCTGATCAGTGACAGGGTGATCTCAGTTACCAGCTTCAAGAAGCTTTCCCCAAAGATGACCAGTTTGGTTGTTCCAGTCACTGTTTGGGACTAGATAGAAGCTGCATCTGAACTTTAGAGCAAGGAACAATTTATTTTCTTCTTGATGGGCTAGTTGGGTGCTTTACCAGCTGTGTCATTCTTGTATGAGCTCACTTTCTTATCTTTTGCTTTCATGTTTGGCTGTAACTTCTGCTTTGAGAGAACTTGAGCTACACTGCCATAGGGATATTAATTTCCATCAGGATTGTGACAGAGTTCCTGTGGGGGGATTCATTTAACATTATCAGGAGCTTGAATGCTGAACAATGTTTCTTCATACCCCTGGTGTCTGGACAGATAAGGCTTGGGCTGGAAGACAGTGGTGGATGGAATCCAGCAAGAACCACTGTGGGCAGGGGAAAAATGAGACCACCTGAAGGGTGTGGAGAGCCTGTCCCCTTGCAGGTGCCCTTTTGTTCACTAATGACAGACCCTGCAGAAACATCTGTCATGTCCTATTGCAGCCTGTCCTCAACCAGTCCATGGCAAGGCAGAAAATTTCATTATTCCTTATAGTTTAACTGACATTTCAGTGTCTTACAGATAGTAAATTTGCACACTCTCTGTATCTGAACTGCTGAGACTCTGGGATAATATCTGGTGATGTCTGAGATAATATTAACTCTAGAATTGTCTTAATACTTACAGTGCCTCTGGCTAAATGAATAATTGTGGGAAATTGTAAGCAGTGCTGCCAGGTATATAATTTGGAACACATTTAAAGCAGGGATACTGGTCTGGTTGTATTGCTTGGTACCTTATCTGTTTTATCAAAGAAAGAGGCTGTCTGTGAAACTTTCTCTCCTAAGGCTGAGTTTTGCCAGGCCTTGTGGAGAAAGGTAGTGTAAATATAGCCTGGTGCTTTGTCTTTAAACTTGGTAACTTCTTGTATGTTCAAGATTGAAAATTAAGGCTCTTGTGATGCAGCAGACAGGAAGCCTTTTGCTTAATGCAGCAGCTTTACTGTTAGATGGATCCTGTGTGTCCAGAGCTCCTGCTGAGTGGAGATAAGTTAAATAGCTGCCCTTTCTGTTTGTGTCAGGCCTGCTGAGTGGCCCAGCACGCTGCTGGTTTGTGTTTGAATGCATCCCAGGGAGCTGCAGGCCCACCAGGGCTGGCTGCTGGCAGGGACAGCTCCACGCCCCTCCAAAGGCACGGCTGTGCTTGGAGGCTCTGCTGCCCCTGAGACTTGTTTGTCTTGCCTGCAAGGCTTAAAGGTAATTCATGTGGAGTGTTTCACACCCTAAAACAGGGCTTGTCAGCCCTGTGGAGCTGAGTCCTGCCAGCATGGAGGACTGATTGCCACTGGAACACTGAGTGGGCCCTAACCACGTGGGAGCAACGTAATCTTTAGTTAATTCCGGGATCAGTTAGGTCACACTCAAACACCAGGCTGGCCAGCAGAGCTGCTGTCAGTGTTTGTGACACTGAGGGTCCCATGCTTGGTTCCTTTCCTGCTGTGCTGGGGCAGGAGCAGCTCCATGTGCCCCAGCAACTCGGAGCTGTCACTTGGCTGGGACTGAGCCAGGGGAGATTCTGCTGGGTTTTGCCGTGTCTTACACCTTGTTTACACTGAGTGCTTCAGAACAGGGGATGTTTGTGTACATCTGTGAATGCAAAGCCAAATTGATGAGCCAGTAGAAATAATCCTGCTATTGTTTACAACAACAAAAGCAAGAGCTTGTGCCTGTGCAGGAAAATTCACTTTCCATTCCACAGCAGGATGTTACTGACTCCAGCTTTTGGAGCCTGTGCTGCCAGTGTGGTTCTCATAGAACCATGGAATGGTTTGGGTTGAAAGGGACCTTAGAGATCAACCAGGGACACCTTCCACTCTCTCAGGTTGCTCCAAGCCCTGTCCAGCCTGGCCTTGGACACTTCCAGGGATCCAGGGGCAGCCACAGTTTCTCTGGGCAGTGACATTCACTCCCATGTTTGCAAATAAGGTTATTTGCAGATGCAGAGTGCTTTAGATCCATAATTCCCCTGCCATGATTGAGTATGCAGGGCCACCATCATTCAGAATGAGGAGCAGAATGCTGATTTTTATATTTTCAAGTTCTCTTTGAGTTGTTTGGTCTTTTTAACATAGCTGCTAAAACAAGAGTACTGGATGTAAGGGAAGTACCAGGCAGATGGGAAGGTCTGAGTTATTAACACTTTGCTTAAACCTTTTTCCTTTCATAGTGCTGATTGATGGACATAGTGTACAGAAGTATAAATTATTTTTTTTCATCATTTGGGAAAAATGAGAGGATTTTGTGGCTGGATCTACCCCCCCCAAGTCCTGCATTTGTTTTTTACTGTCAGTGACTGGGTTGATTTTTGTCTTCCCTTCCAGCTTAAGTGAAATCTTCCTTGGAAACAATCAAATCCCTGGTGTCTGTCTGCAGTGAGACTTCTTCCTCATAGCTCTATGTTCTGGAGATAACAGCTATCTTGACTCTTCAGATCCTGGTGCTCTCTGTACTCCCTGGAGCAGAAGGCAGAGCTGGAGCTTGTAGGAGTTTGTCTTTTCCTGGAGTGGTGTCCTGCTCTGCTCCCACCCTGGCTGTCACTCGTGTCCCAGCCCTGCAGTCAGTCCCATCACCATCCCTTCTCTTCATGCTGCCACAGGTGGCCTTTACTCTAAACCTCTAATGATTTCCCTCTCCTGTTGCCATAATCCTCTTTTCCTTTTTCTCAGAGTTTTATCCATCTCCCTTTATTTATTAAATCTCCTTTGATTCTTTGTTCTTTTCAGCCCAGTTTCACTCCTTTATAATCTAAGATCTGTAGAACAAGATTTTTTTTCTTCTTCTAGCACCTGAAGAAACTCTCCTGTGCCTAGACAAGGATTACTGTAGTTCTGTCTTGGAATTTTAATTCCAGACTACATGGACAAGCCCCAAGATGCTTCTCTTATCTGTTCCTCAAAGCTATGCATTAAACAAAACATGCATCTGATCAGTTTAACCTGTAATTAAACATTTTCCTTAAGCAACTGACATCGTGATAACTAATAATTATCATGTGTAGCACCTTTAAAACCTATTATGCATGTTTATGTAAGAACACTATTACCATAATAATAAGATATCATTACCACAAATGTGCATACTGAATGAGCATGTCTTAAAGTAATCATGGATTCCATTAATCATACTTGAAAAATTAAAGTATTTGCTGTCTAATCTCTCAAACACTACTTGAAAGATTTGGGAAACAGCAGGGCCTGTTTACTGCAGGTCTCTCATACACAAGGTCTCATTTCTGGTGTCTTATTTTTTGTTTTCCTGAATTGTTGCTTGTCTTTCAGCTTGGGGGAAACCAGTAGCTCAGAGACCCATGGTGTCCACTTGAAAGCATTTCCATGCTCTGATTTTTAGGCTGTTTGCCTGGTTTTTTGTCCAGGGAGGGCTGCCACCTTTTGTTAAGCCTGATGTGAAATGCACTCCTGAAACTTGGTTCTCTTCAAATTAGATAATTGCCTTAAAGGAGATGAACTGATGGCTAATTGTAATTCTCTTAGTCCCGTGCACAGGGGCAGAAAAGAAACAGCCCTATTCCTCAAGTGTTCTTTGTTTGTTTGTTTTTAATACAAGATTGCAAAGTTGGGAAGTGGAGTTTTTTCAGTTTATGTATAAAATTGCCAAGAGGTAACAGTTTTGAGTTTGTCTCATATGGAAAAGTCAAGCTCTGTAGATTCTGATAGAGACTGGATGAGCACAGTGAAAGTTGGGAAGGAACATTTGACCTACTGAGAACTGAAATGAGACATTTTTTGTACAGTCAGAATATTTGGGGTTGGAAGGGACCTTTAAAGGCCATTCAGTCCAACCCCCTGCAATTAGCAGGGACATTAGCAGGGCTTGGACCTGTTATGGCCAAGAGTAAAAAACTAAGTTAATGCTTTAGGGAGATCATTCTTTTATCTGTCAGTAGGACCATGTTGAATTTAGTAGCATAATGTGTATTGAGTCAAACAAGTTTATCACTGTGTATTTCCTTCCTTAACATTTGGCATTGGATGATCTGGACACAGCAAAGTATTTGTTAATGCCAAAAAAGCACATTATGTCATCCAGCTCCTTAATACTTGATGCAGTTCTGTGATGTGTTTCTGTATCTTAATATATAAACTGCACTATAAGAGTGTAGGAGGTGGAGAGGATTTTAAGGAGTGAGAGTCTGGAGCAGGGGAAATAGGCATGAAAAGGTAGGAAAAAATAGGCAAAAATAGGAAAAAAAATACATATGGAGTTAGGAATCAAATTGACTGACACAATGGAAGTGTGGGGAGAAACAGGGCTTTAAAAATTGCTTTTCTGTCTATAAAGGCAGCAGTGAGACAGGCAGGGGGAGCTGGGGGGAATCACCAGAGGAAATTGTGCCAGAGGATGTGTGGGGAGTTGCTCATGGTGTCAGTGAAATTATAGGGACCAGCATAAAATGGGGACAAAACAGGGTTCAGTGGCAGGGCAGAGCCAGCCTTTGGAGCTGCTGTGGCTCTGGACAGCCAGGGAATAGGAGAGGAAAAGGAATTGAACCTTCATGTTCTGAGCAGCTCTCACAGGGCAAGGGACTCGTGCACAGACAGAGGTGGAAGGAAGGGAAGAGGCTGTTTGAAAAGCAAAGCAAAATGCTTTCTGAAAGGGATATCAACCCTTGTGACTCAGGGTATAAATCAGCTTCTCCCCAGTGTGCTCAGGAAGCAAATTTCCCTGCAGCCACTTGTTCTGTTCCCACCTACCTGCAGGGCTCCATGAACCTCTCAATGTATCACTTGGCTTCTTTTCTTTTCTCTTCACTGATGGAGCAGGGAGAATGCTTGCTTTGTTCCCAGTTAGGTTGGCAATTTCTCAAATCCCCCATAACTTTTTGAGAAAAATGCAAGTTCTTGATGAAAAAATGGAAATAAGTTGCCAGAAAGAAAACATTATTCTAATATCTTCTAAAATTTGGTACCCCTTTTTATTAGGGGCTGATAGGATAATGTTGCATTTAGTTCTTAGCTTTAGATTTGAAAATCTAGAATTATAAATTTTCTGTTGCTGTATTTCTGGAAAAGTTTTTTCTCAGTTTCCTATTCTATAGGTTGAACTAAGGAAGTTTAGTGTGTTTTATTCCAAGTTTTTAAAGCATTTAAATGTTGCACTGTCTGTAAAATGTGTAAGAAGCTGCACTAAATTTCCCTTCCCCCACTTAAAAATACAATTCCTTTAGGAGGAAAAAAAAAAAAAAACAAAAAAAAAAACCTGGAAGCATCTATGTTATACTGAGTAATTATGCCCCCTGGGAAATGGAATATAAAGATCTTTAAAATCATTCAAGTGAGAGAACAAGCACTTTAACTTTTGCCTTGCAGGAGCCATGTATTACATCCCCAGCTCCTTGCTCCAGTGTCAGTGTGTCGTGCCTTGCAGGTTCACAGCTCTGGCAGAGGAAATGAAACCCAGTCAGTTACTGCAGGATTTATAGCAGACCTGCTGCTGCAGGAAGTGGTGAAAAGCTGATTGATAGTCTGAGGCAAAACTCCACAAGAAACAGGATGTATGTTTGGGTTTTTATGCCCATTTTCCCCTCTGCCCTCACCCCCCTCCATTTCGAGGCACTCTCTTAGTTTTTAGTCATGGATTTATAAATCCATGGTGCCCTTTTCTGGCTTCCAACCCTCCAGGAAATGGATAGGGCTGGACTAGAGATTTGAAGCCAATGTGGTGTGTCTGCTTTATTAGGGGCATTTATCTAAATGGTCCTGTTACTCCTGCTGAATTATATTTCAGCTGAGTTCCAAGTGAGGGGTGAAGCAAATCTGCAGCCAGAGTATTGAACATCTCCTGTGATTGTGGGAGCTCCAGGATGGCTGGGAGAGGAGGAGAAGGGATCACTACTCAGAATATTCTCTTGGTTCATATGCATTTCACAGATATCTGGGAGGGTAGGAAAGAAAAATGCTTTTGCTGCACATAAACTTCAGCCAGCCAGCCAGCCCTGTGCTGCAGAGTGTGTTGCTAAAGGCAGAAAACCTGAAAAGGTTTGTTCTAAAATCTGTTCTTCCTCACTGTGCACTTCTGAAGCATCCAGCAGCAGGATCTTTGCTGAAAGTATCCTCAAAGCCTTTCAGTGGGCTATTGTCTAACCTTGTGGGAAAAGTTACCCTAAATAATTGTAATTATGAATCCTTCTGATTTTTTTTTTTCCTCCTGTAACATCCACTTTTACAATCAAAGTTGAAGAAAAAAGTTGTTTGCGCAGCAAGCAAATGGAAGAAATGTTTAAAATCCATGCTCTCGTTATCAAATGAGAAAGTTCTGTTTGTCAGGTTCAATAACATATCTTGTTCTTTGTTAAAGGTCAAAAAAGTTGGCTGCACTCTGTGAGTCCTTGCAGAAAACCACGCTCAGCAAGTCCCACATGGGGCTGGAGCTGGAGGAGCTGGAAGCAGCAGCAGTGCTGGTACAGGAGGAAGAGAAGGCGTTAAAAGCTGCTGGCACAGTTTCCAAGCAACAGCTGCTTTGCTCCGAGTCTGAGACAAGTGACTCTGAAGAATCCAGCAGCACTTCATCATCTGAGACAGAAGGCTCTGATTCAGATGAGCAGGAGTCCTCGACCAGTGAAGATGGGGAAATAAATTCTTTCCCAGGCACGCTCCAGGAGGAGAGGACGGCTCCACTTATTGACTGTAATGGATTAAGGCAGGGCACAAACACTTCAGCGATGGAGGTCGCTGATGGAAAATCAAAGGTTCCCTTGCAATCCACAGCTCCTCCTGAAAAACTGGTAGAAGAATTAGAAATGCAAATCCACTCTGCATTGAGACTTTCAGAGAAGCCTGAAGGATTGGCTACTGCAGGCTGCATTTCACAGGAACAAGAAGAAAACCCTGTACCCGAGCCTGACAGATTTTCAGAGGATGCTGCTGGGAAGGGAAATTTCTTGGAGGTGTCTCCCAAGCCAAACCCGTTGCTTTTTCTCTGCAGCACAAATGAAGATGAAGACTAAAGGATTGTGCAGGAGCACAGTGTGACCCACTAACTCACAGCTCATTCTATAATGGGCTGTCCCAAGGCTGTCCTGAGCTGCACAAAGATGTTTTTCTTTTTTGTTGGAGGACAAGACTGCTTTGAAAAGAAGTGATAGGACTGTGTGATACTCTCACAGTTGATTTTTATTTTTCTCCAATTCAACAGAGTCTCATATTTCATGTGAGAATGTGTAATTTCAATAAACTTCTAGAAACTGTTTTCATTAAGCTTATTCAGTGATAGAATGATGTCCTAATCAAATACAACTGAAATGACTCATTTTAATTTTCTTTAGCTGTTGGGATTTACTTGAAAAATATCCTCATTATGTTTGTATAAACTTGTTTATGACATTGTACTATTATTTTAAAATGCTTCACAGCAAACCACTTCAAATAATGGTTATAAGTTTAAAAAGTGATGGCAAATTATTTTTAATTACATGAATTCTATATTTTTTGCACAAAATAAAGGAAATTTCTATGCCATCAGTATGAGGTCCAATGGTTGTATCTTTCATGTCTAAGAAATAGAAGTTTTTATTTCTGCAGTTCTTCCATAAGTTCTTTCAGCAGTTTTGTCACATATTCATTCTTTTTTACTCTTTTTGAAATATTTCTATTGCTGTTCAGAGAGCAGAAATCCCAATTATTTAATGTTTCTTTCAGCAGATGCTCTCAGTTCCACCACAGTCACGTGAACCAGAAGGAAGGAACAACACAGTTTGTGGATCTTGCAACAGGACTGAGAGCAAACCTGGCCTGCCTAGTCCTGGCTTTGTTAGTCTGGCCCACCTCTTTGGCCAACTTACTTATCCTTTTTTTGCCTTTAAAATGTTCAAATAATCCAGTCAGGTTAATACAGTTTGTTAGCTAATTTCAGTTATTGAAAGGGGGTGGCTGCCATAAGTAATCTGCTTTTTTGTTAGCTAATGTCTGCAGCAGGATTTGGGAAGATGGAACATGGACCACCAGCTTTGGCTCAGCAGGAGCACCTGATTTCACTCCTCTGGAGAAGCAAGTTTTGATTACTCTTAAACCTTTTTTTCTATTAAAAAGTGTATAAAAATCCTAAGCTAAAGGACTTTATTCTTCACCAGTGCTGTTCCCTGCTGGAAATCAGCAGGTGAGCTCTGTTCCTGCACCAGCTCCTGCTCAGTGAGAGCTGCAACCCTCACCTGCCAGTATTTTTTATGTTCTTAAATACCTGCTGGTTGCTTCATCAGTCTCTGTGTTGTGTTCCCTGGGGCAGAAACCTTTCCCATCCTCTGTGTCAGGAAGCACTTATTCTTCTAAATGCCAGCAATAAAATCCACACTGGAGCTGCCAAAATCTGAAAGGAGGGTGGGGGAAATGCACTTCAGGAGAAAAGAGCAATGGTCCTGCTCTCCCCAAATTCCAGGGGTGAACTCAGGAACTTCTGCAGCTGAAAGCTGTGTAAAACTCTGCGTTTTCTGATTGTGGAGCTGATAAAGGGATGTGGATTGATTGATAGCAAATTTTATGTGACCTCTGGAAGGGTGGGGTGTGAATTTTTTCCCTATGGGGTGATTGGAATTTCACCTGTGGCTGAATGACCCAGCACACCAGACACTTCTAAAAGAAAAGTGGAGCTTTAATACTGTTTAGCCAAAATTGAGGCTTACTGAGTCTCTGAGGTATCAACACTTGGGAAAACAAAACAAACAAACAAACACCACCAAAAAAAAAAAATACCCCTCCTAAGGAGTCACATTTATGTGGGAGGGAGGGAGGGAGGCCTTTGCCTCCAGGAGTTGGCTGGAAAAGGTTGGAGATGTCTCATGCTTGTTCACGTAGTGCTTTAAAAATAAGGTGTTAAAAGCAACAAGTGAAATACTGGAAACCATCAGAAGGAGCTAAACAGAAGTGGGTTTTGATTTTTATTCCTTTTTCTCACGGTGGGATGATGCCTTTTCCCCTCTTTCCCCAAATTAAAAATTAGAGCTGAATTGATTTAATTTTTTTTTCCCCTGGCTTTTCTTAATTCCAAACAGATTTGTGAAAAGCTTGTAAAGGCTTTGCTGCACGTCCAAAACAAGGAGGCATCGATTAGAGTAGATTTAGTGCAATAAATGATAATTATGGCCAAGGCATTGATTCACAGCCCTGAGTGAAGGGGCCGGGTGACCCTCCAGCTGTGCCACAGCTGAGTGTTGTCACAGCCCAGCCCATGGCTCAAGGCTGCAGAAAACAAACAGGGAAGCACATGTCAGGCAGATAAATTGCTCTGCTGTTTAGAGCTCTCCGTGGAGGCCATTTGTCTCCAAGATAAGGAAGAATGCACTCCAAAGCCGGGGGGGAGATAAGCTGCCAGAGGAAAATGAACGTGGAGCCGCTGTGGTGGCACCTGGGCCGTGGCACAGGGAGCAAAGAGGGTCCCCCCGGGCCGGGGGGGGTGCAGGGGGCAGGGTCAGCACCCGGGGAAGTGTCTGATGGGGGACCCTGCACACCTTTCCTCAGCGTTTCAGCAGGGGATGATATTTATACCTTTGCAGCAAACAAACAAACGGTGTCAGTGCCAGCTGAGTCACCCGAGTGTTTTCTGAGCCTGCTGTGGATCTGTCCCTCCCCTTTTTCGTGGTCCGTGGGCTGCAGCCTGTGGTTACGTGGGCACATGTGAGGCATGATTTCGCATTGACACAACAACCCTGGGTTTGTAGTATTGTGGTACCCATAAATCAGGCTATTTTTATATCCTTGGGTTTTGGAGAAGTAACAGACCTGCTTTTCACAAATGCTGAATTTGGTGACCTGACTGAGATCAGATCCACAATGCACTTGGTTATGTTGGTTTGCATTTCTTCGAATGTTTTCTCATATCATTAATCACAGACAGCAGCAACTGAGCACAGTTGGTGGCACTGTGAGGATGCCTGGAGACAAAAACAAGATCTTTGTCCCTCAGGTGAGGACTAAGATGTTGGCAGAGCTCCTTGAAGGACAGCTCTGACCCAAGAGCAGCTCATTCCTGTGGGAGAAGTGATTAGCATGGAAAAGGACAAAAAGTGTCAGGTTTAGAAAGCAGCAAGGCCAGCAGTGACCCCAGGAGCTCTGTGGTCAGTCCCTCTCTTCAATGTTGATGAGCTGAGTGACTTGGGAAATCATTTTCCCTGGTTTCACAGGGGTACCAGGCCTAACTCAGGAAGGTCCAGACTCTGGAAGGAGAACACAGAAATGGAGTAAAAAGGAGTAAAACTCAAATCTGGCAGTGGAGATTTCTCTGTCTGCTGCTGACTTGTGCAGAGCAAGGGTGAGAAGCTAAAATCTGCCATTTCTGAAGTATTCCTGAATACCTTTCTGTGGATCAGCACCAAGGGACTCAAGGCCATCGGTGCCCCAGGAGCTGTGGTGCTCACCCACACCTGCTGCAGTCACTGCTCCTCTAAATCCCTGCTAATTTGATAAAGCTGGCCAAAACTGGATCCCAGAAACCTCTTAAAAATGTATCATGTCTGAAGGCTTGGGCTCTGCTCCACTGTGTATCAGTACCTCCATAAAACCCCTCTGAGCCCTCTGCCCAGGGCATCTGTGAGGCCTCAGCACCACCTGAACAAGACTTCGGTGGCTCTCTGGGACAGGTCCTTTTCTCAGGCAGTCCTGGGGCACAGCTGACTTCGAGTCCCTAAGCCAGGAAAAAACCCACTGGGTGTGTGTGAGACCATTCCTAGCACTGGAAACACATCCCTGATGTTTCCTCCTGGCAGGAAGATCACCTTCCTTGAAGAGCCCAGAAGTGCAAAAGCCTCTCTCACTCATCACTGATTTGGCCTGTATCTCTCTTTTCCACGTGGAACCCCTCTTTTTAAGTGTAATCCTGCTCCAGGAGGTGCCATCTCTGCTCACAGGGTGCTCATCCACAGCACACCTCCGTCTTTATGTCAATATATTTTATTTTACATCATTTTTTTTTTCTCATTCTGCCTTTGGGATATGGTGAGACCTCACCATGCCCTGCTTTCCACGGGGTGGGAGCTGCAAGGGCTGAAAGGAGCAGAGCAGAGAAGCTGCTGAGCAGGGAGCAGCGAGCCAGCACTGACCTTAAACAAAGCTGTGCCTGGGGAGAGACAGCAGGAGAAGGTTCAGCAGCCACTTCTGTCAGGAGCCAGCAGCTGTGTGTGCTTGGCCTCTGCCGTGCAGCCCTCGGCTTCCCGGGGAGGGCAGGGGTGGCTGCTGCTTGCAAGGAGCATTTTGCAGCCTTCGGTTGTGCTTTTGGTCTGGAGTCAGTGGTGGGGGGTGAATGGCGGATGTGTGAGAGATTTGGGAGTGTAACTCATCAATGGTAATGAGATGTTTGAAGCATAAATCAACAGTGTATCAAGATGAGAGCGAATTCCCCTCAGCTGTGCTCCCGACAATCCAGGCAGTGAGTGACCTGCTGGCTGCACCTTACCTGCCAGGGCTCTGGTTACATTTCATCTCCTGCCCGCAATTTTTGGCAGTTCTGCAGAAATGTCCCATTTGCTGCAGTAAATAAATAGCGATCCGTGTTTTGCCTTGATGTAACTCCACCTCCTCTAATATGCTGCATTGTCCATTGATTTGCCTAATTATGTGTATTACAACTGCACGAGGCGCTGGGTAGCAGCAGGGGTCCGTGCTGGGGAGAGGAGGAGGGTGATTGCTCCATCTGTTCCTCCGAGCTGCCGGGAGAAGCGTCGGGAGTGAAGTGGGAGATGGAGGGAAGGAATTACCATTTAGTGCAGGTGCCTCTGGAAGGGGAATCCCACTGCCAGGTGCTGGCAGGCGGCTCTCCTGAGCTCCCCACGTGCTTAATTACCCTGCAGCGAGTCTTCCCATCTCGAATTAGAGCAGGCAATTGCTACTGAAGCCTTGAAACGAAACGGGGAACGGAGCAGGGCTTCATCCATCTCACTGCAGAGACCTGCATTTCCCATCCAGCAAGATTCATGCCCCATTCGGCCGAATTTAAAACCACTTACCTGGAATTAGATGATTAATTTTAAAATCTGAATGCAGGAGCGCAGCAGGCAAGGTCAAAGCATCCGAGCTGTGAATCTGGGTTCCAGTGATGATATTACAAAAAAAAATGGAAGTGCGATGCTTTGTGCTGTGGATTTAGGAAGAAGTTTTTCAGGACTGTGGGAGCCAGTGCAGGGAGAAGCAGGAGAGCATGGGATGAGCTGCCAGTAGCTGCTGTCCTGAACAAAGAGCTTTATTCCCCCACAGCTGCTTCTCCCTGTGACACTCCCAGATTGCTGATGGATCAGGGGTGGCAGGAGGGTAATGTGCTGCTCGTTCTCCTGCTGATTCCTGCTGCTGCCAGCAGGTAACTCAGCAAATCAGTCTGCTACTCCGACTGGAAAATATCTGAGGGATAAAAACTGCCCGGAACCTGTTGTGTGCCATCATAACAAGCAACCCACAGGGACTGTAACATCCTGGGAATAACACACCTGGAGGGGGAACACTGTCAAAGTTACAGTCATGGCGGGCATCCTGTTCTGTTTTAAACTGCCTTAGCACCTTTTTTTGGTGGGTTTCTGCACGGCGGGGCAGTGCTGTGAGGAGTTACACACAATCTCTGCAGGCTTGGCTGTGCCCAGGTGACCCGGTGGCACCGTGTGGGAGGATCCCGGCTCCATCCACGGCGGCTGCATCAAGGAGCTGCGGGGATCGCGGACGGGAGCTGTGAAACTGAACCGAGGTGCCTGGCAGTGCTCCAGCCCTTTATCCACGGCGTGAAGGATTAGACAAGGATTTGGCACGGGGCGCCGGTGGAAAGTTGCCTTTTACCTTCAGATGTCCGACAGCAAAGCCCGTCGGTCTCGGTGGAGGAGGGTGTGGAGGCTCTCAGAGAGCAAGGGGAATAGCACTGCCTAAAAATTGGGATAAGTCTCTATCCCAAGAAGATACTGGTGCTAACATGATTATACTCTGAAATCCTGAAGGTTTGAGCTACGAATAATTGCAGTGATACGCATTTCCTGGAACTATTACACAGCTGGTTTGGACAATGCTCTCAGGCACAGGGTGGGACTTGGGGTGTCCTGTGCAGGGACAGGAGCTGGATCTGGATGATCCTTATGGGTCCCTTAAAGCCCAGGACATTTCAGGATTCTGAGAGCTGAAACTGCTGTTAATGACCCTAATGAAAAGTCCTAAATCCCACTTTGCTCATAAACTGTGAAGCTGTTGTGTGTCAGTGCAAACCCAGCACGGGCAGGGAAGGGCGTGTGTGCACCCACACAAGTGTGTGTGTGAGTTTGTGTGTGTGTGTGTTAATCAATTTGCTTTTCAAAGTGGCTAAAAACAGAAGCCTGAGGAGCTCTCCCTGCGAGGTGATTTCCCTGGATGCTGCTCCTTGCATTAATGGTATCCTCTCACCAGAGAAAGCATCCCACTCCAGAGCTGAAGTGGTTGGCAGGAGCTGTAATTAAGGTGTGAAGAGACTTTCCACACAAGAACCTGCCTTCCGTGTTGGGCTCCTCGCTTGAGAACAGAGGCTCTTTGGCAATTGGCTTTTACAAATGGCCTTGGAAGCCTGTTTGTGTTCCTGCCATTCTGTTTGGATTGTTAATCCTCCAATTTGCACCTTAAATCCCCTAAAATAAAACAAGGGCAGAAATGTTATCGTGCTGATTTTCAGTAATAAGTGTAAGAGACCAAAATATTTATAATATAAATATTTATAATGCAAGTATTTCTGGATCCGGCTTCATCAAAACCTCTTCCTCAAACTGCAATTAATATATTTTTTTTAATACTGCTAGTCGCTAGAGCAGTAATTCTGAGGCTTAGAAATATAGTTTAGATATTTTTTCTTAAAGAATTGTTGGCTTTATTGATTTAGTGGAGATTTATATGGGGAAAAGAGAAACTAAAGAAAATAGTGATGCCTTAGCTAGGTAGGAGAAGTGATTTGAAGTAATGTGAGGAAAGTCACAGACCAGTCCATTAAGAGGATCTGTTGGATTTTGGCGTGTCATGGGAAGATATTTTCATTGATAATGTGAAGCAGACCCTGGTGCTCACGTCCGTGGGAATGTGGGAGGCTTTGTGCTGGGAATGCCCAGCCCTGAGCGTGTGGCTGCTCAGGGATCCACATCCTCCTTCCCCCTGGGCTCTGACCCGACCAGGCCCTGCAGAAAGGACTGGAGCTGCAGTATCAGCTTTTCCTGGCTGCCAGAGTTCCTCCAAAGCAGCCCCGAATTCCTTGGAATCAGCTGGGTGTTTCCACTGGATCCCACTGCAGGCACAGAGAGGGATGAGGACGGGCAGTTTTGACTCCTTACTCTGCTTTCTTGAGTGACCACGGGCACCTCCCTCACACTCCTGGCACATCCCTTAAGATCCCAGCAGTAAAGCACCCTGCCAGGCAGGGGTGCTCCCCAGTTACAGCAGGAGAGAGGTGAAATCCGCCTTCATGTTCTACTTTTCTCTGCAATTTACATTTTGCTGTCAAGCTCCTGAGATTACAGGTTAGCCAATGGTGCAGAGAAACTGGGTGATCTGGTGTAGCTGGGCCTGAACGCTGGAGCAAAGCAGTGACAGCTACGAGCTGCCAGGGCCCTGCTGGGATATCAATATTAGATGGATGTTTTATAGATCAGGGAAAAGGGGCTGGATGAGTGGCAGCGGTGGGGAAAGCGCAAATACCCAGAGACATCCGACGCTGGGAATGCGGTTTGAGTGCTGGGCTGCCCCTGGCATTACACGGGCAATTACAAGCTGTGTGGTGAGCAGATGGGCGCTCCAGGGAGGCTTTAAGCTGGCAGGAGATGTGCCTGGTGGGGGAAGGCAGGAGCAGATCTCCCACCCTTCCCTGGAGAGCGCGGGGCGCGCAGGCCGCGGGCCCGGCTGGACGCCGAGGGCCCGGCTGGACCCCGCTGCCAGGGCCAGCTGGTGGAACTCCACCCTGGGCAGCTGGATGCTGCTGCAGAGCTGAATCCATCCCAAAGATGCCAGGAGAAGTGCCCGTGGAGGCTGGCTCTGTGCTCAGCCACAGGAGATGCCATGAGCCCGCGGGCTGTGCTGGCCTTCCCTCAGCATTCCCTGAGCTCCGGGGACTTCCAGGCTCGGATGGGACTTTTTGGGCGCTGTCGTGGCCTGTGAGGACAAGGACATCGTGACTGGAGAGTCCTTTGCTGCCCAAACTCAGTTGTGGCTGCTGCTGTCCTGCCCCGAGCTTGACTCTGTGTCCTTCCAGCAGCCTGGCACGGCAGAGCCCGTGGAGAGAGAGAGAGAGAGGCTGGGAGCTCGGCCAGAGGTGAGGCCACAGCTTTCCTGGCCTCTTCCCTCGCTGGTAGCTTTGCATCTTGCACTGGGGAATATAGACAGGAAAAAATGGACGCGTCTGGCTCAAGAAAAAGCTGCTGAACTGCAATTTCCATCGGCTCCAAGGGGCTCCGGGGTGCCCGGCAGCGGCCTCTGCCCGCTGCGGGTGGGGTGGGAAAGCGAAACCCGGAGATTTCACAGGCGACAGAAGAGCTCCATGCAAAACACTCCGCACAACTCGAGGAAGAACGTCTGCAAGTCGCCAGCCTGCATTTTCACTCCACCCTAGGTCCAAAACCAGCCCCTGGCAATTCTTTGCTGGCTGAGCTTAGTCCGTGGGTGTCTTTAATCTCCAAGGCGAAATGGGAGCAGAGTTTCAGTCTGTGCGAGCCCGCCCGCCTGCGCCGGGAGCTCTGATTCTCTTTTTCCGTTACTTTTTCCCTATTGCTACAACAATTAATTAAGAATGGTTCTGCTGAACCCTGTTGATTCATTTGGCACTTGGAAGCTTAATGAGGTGTGAACCTGCAGACTGCGGCATCGGTGTAGCTGACACGGTAATTTATATCAATTGCCGTGATTAGTGCGGGTCCTCAATCACCGCGTTGTTTCTCCCAGCAATCTGTCACAGCCCGGACGGGGGGACCTCAGTGCTGGGTTTCTCTCACACTGCCAGCAATGTTCTCGAGGTGCTGCTAACGAGGAAAATCCAACTCATGGGATGCTTGGAGAACAGCAGCACACAGATTGCTCTGGTAATAGCATGTGCTTTTCTCTCCCGAGATGACTGAGATGCAGCCCCGGTTTGCAGTTAGAGCAGCTGCGGGGTTGGGGGTGCAGGTACCTGCCCCAAGCAGCGTTTTGGGAGGGTTCTTCTGAGGTCAAAAAGGTTCTGTTGCTTCATCCTGTCAGGAGCTGGCTGTGAAAATCACTCTGTGGGTTGCCGAGTTCGCTGTGCCGTGACGAGATTATTCATCAGTAACTTTAACTTCTGCAAATTCAGCCCAGGGCCGTTGGAGCCACCCCGGATCTCTTTGCCCAGAACATGGGGTCGAGTAGAGCACAGCAAGGGCTGTGAGACCCCTCTGCAATCACAACCCCCCAGTTACGTCCTTGGTGATGCCACTGCATCCTATTAACTTCCATATTCTAACAAAAATCATGGAATGGGATCCTGAAGGGATCCTAAAGACCCTTCCACTGTCCCAGGGTTGCAAGTCCTGTCCAGCCTGGCCTTGGGCACTGCCAGGGATCCAGGGGCAGCCACAGCAAATCTGGGCACCCTGTGCCAGGGCCTGCCCACCCTCACAGGGAAGAGTTTCTTCTTAGTGTCTAATCTAAACCTGCCCTCCTTCAGCTTGCCACCACAATCCTTGTGAAAAGTCCTTCTTCAGCCTTTTAAGCCCCTGCACTCACACAACTGCAACTCTTTGGAGTTTTGGAAATGACTCGGTGTTGAGCCACGACAAGAAAAAACGTGCCAAGCTCCCTTCTGGCAACCTGGGCTCAGCAAAGCCACCACAACATAAATCATCACCTCTGCTCTTCAAAAATCCCTGCTTTATGGGTTGAAGCTCCGTTGGCTGCTTGCTGCATCATCTCCAGGTATCCCTGCACACACCTGCCCTGTTTGCTGTGTGAGGATGGCACTTTGAGGGCCACCAGGGAGCCCAGTGCCACATCCTGGCTGGGGACAAGGGCTGGGATGGGCAGCAGTGCCCTCGGTGGCAGCTGCTGGAGGCAGAGGAGCCTGGAGCCCGCGGGGATGTGGAGCAGGGCCTGTGCAGGGGCTGTAAATCAGCCCTGCTGGTGGGGAGTGCTTTAAATCAGCCTCGTTGGGTTGGTGTGGTTTCAGTGGAGCTGGTGCTACTTTTGTTTAGTTTATGCCTGGTTAATGGGAAAATAAACAAACCACCCCCCTTGAACTGAAACCAGAAATGCGAGAAACTGAGCTACACCAAAAGAAACCCTCCTTGAATTATTCCCTTAAGCTGGGTCTCTAAACAGGAGAAATGGATACATGAACAAATCTAAAAAGCTGAACAATTAAGGTAAAAATCTTTTCAGTGTTCAGAGAACCAGCAGGAAATCTTGAAGTTGATTTTTCTTGAAAGGAAAATTCTGCATATTCAATGTTAATGCTTTTAAACTGATCGTTGAGGCATGGGCACATCATTTCTGTACCATTGCAGACATGTAAACTAATTTTAACACCCTTTCTATTTTCAGCACAGAGTCCTTAGAGTAAGTGAGCATTTGACCTGTAACTGCTGAGAGTAGTATTCACTTTGGGGCCTAAATGTGGAGAAATATAATTTATTTTAATTATATTTAAGCTAATGAGCTTGGCTAATAGATATTTTTGAAGCCCTTTATAGGGGTTCAGTCATGGGACAACACGCCACTGGGCCCAAATGCTCATTTACTCTGTGAAATGTCAGAGAATGGCCCAGCTATTAGTAAAGTGCATTCTGTTTGATTTTTAAGAATATATTTCCATAAATTACTGGCCCTAGAAATGAAATAAATCAGCCAGCTATTCAGTGAAATCTTATATGTTAATTGAGAGTCACGGGAGGGGCTGGAGCCAAAGGAGGGAAGGACGTGGGGGATCTCCCTGGGCTCAGAGGTTGCCTCAGCCCATGGTTTGACCAGCAGGCCTCCCATGGATGTTCATGCCAGGTCTGGATTCACTTCTGCTGCTGGGGATCCTGGCAAGAGAGCTCCCCATGGCTGGGCCATTGTCCTGCCGTCCTGGGTGCCACCACCGAGCAGGTTGGGGTCAGCTGGGCGGGCTGGGGATGCTCCCCTGAGCAACTGGGACAGCCTGGAAGTGAAAAGTGAGCCCTGGGGGAGGAGGAGGATTGAGAAACTATCTGGGGACCAGAGGGGTGATGGGCAAATGAGTCACCCGGGCTCCACCCTGAGTGGGTGCAGGCACTTGAATTACACTATGTAGTGGTGTAGGCTCAGCTTCTTCCCTACAGACCTGGTTGAATTTGGGCTATCCTTGCATTTCCCTTTCTTATTTATTTTGCTCAATGTCAGCTAACCAGTGTTTCCAGTTGAGGGAAGATGTTTCCTCCACTGGCACCAGCTTAAGCTGGTCACATTTCCAGCAAGCCCAGAACTTTGCAGGACTGGGCAGGGAAAAATGTATCCGTGATGTCATTGCATCAGGGAATGCCAGAAGGGAACAGACCTTGCAGGGTCTATTTTCCTGCCCTCAAGCAGGTTGATCTGTGTCAAAATCATTCCCAGAAGCTGTTTTTTTAACCCCTTCCTGAGCTTTGCCAGCAGTGGACATCCCACAGTGTGTCTCTGCCAGCCCTGTCAGAGTTTCGGTCACAGCCTGTGGCGTGGATGGGTTGTTACACAAGTGCTTCATAACAAGGACAGCAGGTTTCTCTTCTCTCCTTATTAGCAGCAGTGATATGAAGCTCCTTCATGCCCAGAACAGCAGTAGCAGAGGGAGGGGGCAAGGGCAGCAATTAAATCTGTGCCAGTGCTCTCTGTGGGCAAACCCTGAGGCTGCTCAGGGCCCTGGATCTGACTCCCCCATCTCCTTTCCTCTTCCTTCTGTCAGTGCAATGGTCTGGGTCTGTGCACTGCATCCTCCTGTGTATTCTCCTCCCAGTCTGGCTCCAGGGGCTCCTCACCTCTGGACACGCTGATCCACAGGTAAAGCTGTGGCACCTCCACGTGCCAGGAGCCCAGGCCTGCGCTGAGCAGATGAAAGATGATAGTGATCAATTCGGTGAGAAGGGAGATTTTTCTCCATCTGTCCACCCTCAAGGCTCTATTTCCTCATAAACCATTCCCCGAGACATCAGGAAAATTGAAGCTGTTCAGCAATGGAAAAGATAGTTAACCCGAAATGAATGAATATCCGCCAGGCTGGCTGGCTCTCCGGAGCAGGAGGGGAGCAGCCAGCCCAGCCCGTGGCTCTCCTGCACCACGCTGGCTTTTGCAAAGGGCAAAGCGCCTCCGATCCTGCTCTTTTCACCCGGCATCCCTCCCCTCTGAGCTGCTCCGCTCAGCCAAGCACATCCAAGCCCTCCTCCCCATTTCTCAGAGATGCCTCTGCCCCAAACCGGGCAAGAAGAGGGGTGGGATGAAGCCCCCAAACCGAGCTGCTGTGGTGCCCCGGCCGTGTGGGAGGTGCTGGTTAGCAGAGGCCAGGGCTGGCAGGCTGGTCCTGGCCGGCCACGGCCATCTCCTCCTTTGGAATGCGGGCTCCGGGCCCCGGGGCTCTCTGCTCAGTCACCAATTCCGCGCGTGATGGGGATTGATTGGTTTGTGTTTTAAGGGAGCAGCAAAAGATGAAGAAGGCACTTTACAGGATCCCTGTCTGTGCAGCTTTCTTGTCCCGTGGTTCCGATCCTCCCGGCTTCATTAGCACTCAGTGCAAAAATTTTTGGAAGCAGGAAGGTCAGCTCTGGAGGGTTGGGGCAGGTTTCCAGGTGGGACTTCAGGACACAGCAGGGGCTGCATGAACCAAAGGGATAAAATCCTCGTCCTTGTCCAGGTGTGCCTCCCTCCCCACCCTAGTTCTTGCAAGGAATTTAACTCTCTTCCTCCTCCATCATTTCTCCCTTTATTTTTCTTTTCCTTACTGCTGCAATGGACAACATTTATTACAAGCCTATAAAGGTTTCTTGCCAGCCAAAGATCTTCTGGCCATTCCCCAGACAGACCAGAAGAAAAGGGGTCAGCCACTGCCTTTGGAAAGATCCCGCACAGAAAATGCTGTGGATGAATTTGCAGGGGAAGCTGCTGAAGGAGAAACCCGAGGGTTTTCTGTAGTGGCACAGGGGTGGCTCTCCCGAGTGCCAGGCATGGCCAAGGTGCTCCTTGGGGAAGTTGGGAGCTGCAGGGCAAACCTCAGCTTTCCTCTTAGCCCTGTTCAGCCTACAGATGCTCCAAAGCTGCGAGGAAAGGACAGCACTACGTGATTTTATTTTTGCCTGGAACCAAGTTTCTGCCAGGAAAATTTCTCCCACGTATCCTGAACTGAGCCTGCGTGGGCAGCCCCCAGCAGCTGGTGCTGTCTCCCACCAAAGCCCAGTGGCAGCGAGTGTGGCAGGGAGGCCAGAGCTGCATCCCAAAATAATTGGGGTCCTCACAAGAGGGAGAGCAGTGAGCTCAGCCTGGGGGAAGAGAAACCACTTATCCTACAAAGATACCCCTGGAGCTGTGGGTGATGCTGGGGGGTGATGGTCCAAGGGAGAACCCTGTGGGAGCACCCCAGCCCACTGATGCTGCAGGAAAGAGCCCAGCTCTTCCCACAGCCACCATCCTCCTGCCATCCCTGTGCCCCTGCCATCCCTGTGCCCATCCTCC
>VZTR01029838.1:276892-287148 GCA_013400775.1 Chaetops frenatus | reverse complement strand
CCTGCCATCCCTGTGTCCCTGCCATCCCTGTGCCCCTGCCATCCCTGTGTCCCTGCCATCCCTGTGTCCATCCTCCTGCCATCCCTGTGTCCCTGCCATCCCTGTGCCCCTGCCATCCCTGTGTCCATCCTCCTGCCATCCCTGTGTCCCTGCCAGCCCCAACCCTCAGCTCCCTCTGGGCTTTCAGATGCTTCTACAATGCCAGCAAGGGTTTGGGAGCAGCATGCTATTGTAAGCATGAATGCAGAACCAGTCCCTTTCCTACCAGCTGTCAAAAAGTATTATTTAATCTCAAATAGCTCTCAGTAGCTTTTTTTGTTGTTGTTGTTTCCTCCAGTTTGTTTTAAGAAGGTTGTTGAGTGTGAGAAAGCAGGAAGCAGTGTCAATAACACAGTGGGTTTTTTTCTTTCCACAGACACCCTTTGAACTCCCTTTACTCTTCCTCCCCTCCAGTTACATTTACACACCCTATAAATAACCTTCCAGGGCTTTGAAATGCTTTTATTAAAGCTAAGAGTGGAGGTTTTTTCCAAATCCAGTGTTATTTGCTGCATTATCTGTCGACAACCTTCAGCATAATTACTATAAATGGCTTTGGGTTTTAACCCATCCCTGTGTGTGCTGAATGAGAAGGAAAAACCAGGCAGAGAAGTGGCAGAAGTTTGGGAAGGATGGATGTGCTGGGACCCCATGGCCTGAGGTCTCTGAGGTCTGTGGGGTGAGAGGAGCTGAGGCCAAGCCTGACCCAGTTCACTGCCCATGGTCATCCTTGGGGACAGCCTGGGTGAGCCCTGCATGTCCAGTTCCTGCAGCCACAGCTCTGCTGGGAGCACTGGGAGCAGTTTTTGGGGACTGTAGGTCCATGGGCAGGGTGTCCCCAAGCCCAGCCTGCCCTGCCCAAAACCCCTGCAGGTGCAAATGTGTCACCTCTGCACCCAGGGAGGGAACCTGGACCAACATCCTCATGTTTGGGGTGAGGTCAGCACTCTCTGCCTTTCTGGGATGGATACTTCTGTTGCTTAGTTGTTACTTTAGGCTTTCCCTGGGTAACTCCCAATTTTCACCAATTTAAGCCAGAAAATGGTGGTCTTTCATAATAATTCTCTGCTGCCCACAGCACTCTGTTCCTTGGCTTCTCACGCCAGAAGCACTGCAGATCTTGCAATGAGGTTTGGGGATTTCTCTGCTCGGGGTTTCCTTCCTTCCCACTGTGCTTTGTGGTGCAGCAAATGGATGGGAACCACCTGTACAGCTTTTCCTGACCCTCATTTTGCTCTTCTCCCTTTAGCTGGGTTTTTTTTTCTATAAGCCATCCCTAAGGCTGTGGCTTAGAGAGTGCTCGGGGTAAGTTTTGCTGTCTCCTGGAGCCACATCTGGAAAATCACCAGGTCCCCTTGTGTAGCCCTCAGTGACAGCAGATGGAGCTTTCTGGAAGCTTAACGAGGTGTGAGGTAACAGCACTGCCCCCAGCCTTGCAGCCCCCAGGAGTGTTTATCTCTGCCTCTAACCTCACTAAATAATGAAAATCTCCTTCACCATCATCAATCTCCAATTTTCTGTGCCACCAGGCTGATGCAGGGAGCTCCTGCAGCTCACCTGGGCTGGGGGTGGCTCTGCCCTGATGAATGTCCCTTGCAGCCACCTGCCACAAGAGCTGGATCTAGATGGCCTTTAAGGTACCCACTAACCCAAACCATTCTCTAATTCTATGATTCTATGAATTTGAAAGTCAGGAAATTACAAAACCAACCCACGATATTTTGAATTAATTGAAATATTTCTGTTTGTGTAGACTTTTTTCTTGTTTCTTTAAGAACTACATATGTACAGTTAAGAAACCAGCTCCTTAATATGATATAAACTAGAAAGTTAAGTTTTCATCATAATTTTAAATAGAATAAGATATTGTGACCATGGTGGATTAAACAGCCTTTAATGAATTTTTTCCTTCACAATGGATTTCACTGGTTTGAGGTGGATGTTTTTGGTAAGGAGATGAAAACCAAAAAAAAAAAAAAAAAAAAAAAAAAAAAAAAAAAAGACTCTCAGGAAAATATTATAACTGCATAAAAAAAACCCCACCAGTCCTGAAATATTTATAAATACATTGTTGGTATTATTGGGATGATGCATTTTGGAGGAACTGAAGGAAGAAGGAATTTTCCTGACCAGTGTGCTGGGAGCCTGGCAGGTAATTTTCTATTCTAGATGTAGCTTTTGCAGGGGAGTGCGAGCGATGAAGGGCATTAGCTAAATAAGAGATGATTTAGTGGTGATGGCACTGTTGGTCCACAGATCCCACAGCTGCTAAATTTCAATATAAACTCCATAACTCTGGAGGCAGAAAGAACTGAACACGCACAAGAGACTGTTTCTGAATATATTTTTCCCCCTCTCTCCAATAAAAGGCACAAATAATAGCGTATTTTTCAAAGTGCAAAGCACTTTACATTGCAAATAGTTACATTAAATTTACATTTCATGGGTGAGTGGCCATAGCTGCTGCTTGCCACATCCTTGCTGGTGACACTCCAGCAGTTGTAGATGATCTAGTGCCCCTGGGCTGCCTGTGCCTGGCTTGTCCAGGAGCAGAGGGGGCTGAGGGCAGAGCACTGGTGAGCTCCACCAGCACCTCCCACGACCTTGCCTCCAAAGTCAGAAGGAAAAAGAGTGGGATCACAGGGGAGCAGGTGCTGGGAGAAGGCCTTGTGCAGCGAGGTAGTGAGTTCTGGGCAAAGCCAAGGGGAAATCCATCCTTCCAGTACTGGAGGGACACGATTCCTGTGCCCTGGAGGCGGGAGGGGAGCGAGACAAATCCTTTTTTCAGGGTAAGGGCCGAGCCAGCCCGCGGGTGTGCGGTGCTGCCCTGCAAAGGTCAGCTCACTCACTGTCCCCGTTCTCTCCAGAGGTGATCAATGAGATGCAAACACTGTGCTGGCAGTTGTTGTGGCCATGGAAAACTCATTTTCTGCTGCTCCTCACTGGGAGGTGCAGAGTGGCCGCCGTTACCCCGATAATGGGTGTGCTGCTCCTGCCATGGGCCACCTTTCTGGGTTCTGCTGGCAGAGACAATTTCCATGGAATCACAGAATCATTTAGGTTGGAAAAGACCTCTAAAACCATTAGGTCCAACTGTTAACCCAGCACTGTCAGTGCCAGTCTCCAAGTGCCACATCCACATCCTCCAGGGATGACTCCACCACCGCCCTGGGCAGCCTGTTCCAGGGCTTGACAAGCCTTCAAGTGAAGAACATTTTCCTAATAGCCAATCTCAGATAATTTCCTATATAACAACCAATCTAAGATTGATTTTCAGGCCCTGCTTTGAGGAGTTCCCTGTCAGAGCTGCCCTGGCAGTTACAGGCTCCCTGATTTTCCTGCCTGATCAGAAAAGGTTGCCTTCCCCTCCCTGTCCCTGCAGAGAACTGCTGCTGTGCCTGAGGCCACTGACCAAAACCTGGGTGCTCCCTGGGGCTGGGTGGGTTGGAGGAATGAGTGTGCAACCCCCTGGCCATGATCATGTCCCTCTGCAAGGTCCCTCTGCCACCAGCACATCGTGTCAGGCAGGAGCCCAGCACTCCTTCACTGCCAGGAGAAAATGTGGGGATTTTTTTTCTCCTTTCTTTGTTTAACTGCGACATCCTTGATGACTTTTCTGCTCAGCCCATACCGTGACCTTCTCGCTCAGTGCATTGTTTCATTTCTAGTCTCAAGGTTTACTTTTTGTCATTTATCTGTGTTGGCTTTGGCACCTGCGAGCCCGGGGTCTGCACCTGAGTCACCCCTCACCTGCAGGGATTATTCCTCATTAGTTGCTGTGCTGGCATTTACCATCCTGGCAGCCTCTGGAGCCTGCCTGGTGCGTGAGGCCAGGCTGAGTCACAGCTGGATTTGCATCCATGGAAAATTAGTGGAGACCTGGGAAGGCACAGAGGGGTCTGACCCCATCTCCCGAGAGTGCAGCAGGGCAGGAGTGCCAGCACAGGGAGCCCTGGTGGGAATGTGTCTATTCCAGGCATTGGAACAAGCATTTATTTCCTGTGGGATTTATCCTACCATGGTTTTTATCCACCAGCGCCCACACTCACTGGTTAAAAACCCACGTGGGTTTGCCTGCCTGTGCTGCAGCCATGACTTTGCTGATGTGTGACTGTAGCTGCCTGCTGGGATTTGCTCTTTCTGGATTTGTTTGCAGGCTCCTGGGAGAGATCTCCCGTTTAATGGATCCTTTCCCTGCGAGCAGCAGCACAGCAGCACCGCGTCACCGAGCCTCACGCCGTGTCACAGCCTGTGCCACATCGCGGGGGCAGCTCCTGCTCTCGGCACCATCCCTTTCCAGAACGGTCCCTCTATGAAAAAATCTCAAGCAGTTCCTTAATAAACTAGTTCAGCGTATAAAGTATTTAACTGTTGTGTAATTTCCTGGCAAGCCAGCGGGTCCCCTAATAAATGCAGGAGCGTCGTGCTGGCTCCTGGCCAGCTCTCAGGCGTCCCTGGCCACTTGCCCTGTGCCAGCTCGTAAAATCCTCCCTTGCTGGCTCCCCTTCCCTCCCCGCTCCCCACGCCAGATCCCTGTGGTGGCACAGCCAGGTGTGGGGGGGGAGGGGGTCTCTGTGAAGCCCCCCAAGTCTGACACAAGGCTCACTGCCCTGTGCTCTGCAGGGAGGAGGCCGGGCAGTGTCACCCGGCCAGCACGGCCCCAGCGCTGCTGTGACAGAACCAGTTTTTCTCCTCCCGTTTGCACACACGGAGCCCTCTCCCCCGGGGGTCAGAGGGTTTCTGGCGCCTGCAGCAAAGCCACAGGAAATATCACCGACTTCAGGGGTTTCTCTGGGTTTTAGCAGTTTCTCACCTTTCCGGGCAGGAGGAAAAGCGTGGAGAAGTGATTCATCTCACCCCCGAAAACCGAGCCAGAACCCACCAGGGAACCAGCCGAGCCTCGGGCAGCGAGTCAAACCTCCCCCTGCTCCAACCCAAGGTCACGGCTGTGGGGTCTGCCTCAGACACCTCAGCCTTTCGGGGCTGATCCCAGGGGTCTGACAGCTCACCACACCGGCCCACCCCTTCTTTCTGTTTATGAATTCCCTGCAATAACCCCCAGCTGCTGCCTTCCCCACAGATCTCCCTCGAGGCACAGCTCCTTGCTCGTGCTGCCGGGTGCTCGAGGGTCTCTTGGGGTGCTGGTGATCTGCTGGGATGTTGGTGGGTCTGCTGAAGTGCTGGTGGGTTTCTTAGGGTGCTGGTGGTCTGCCAGGGTGCTGCAGCTGCCCATCCATGTGCTGTCCCAATGTGCTGGCCAGCTGCCTTTGAAGAGGGAGGGAGGTGGGACCGGGATGAAGCTTCAAAGGCTCTGAACCGGTTGCCAAGAAGTTCAAAGTGGCAGATTTGGGGTTTGTTTCAAGCCTTGACACCTTATTTTCTGAGCTGTTGGGATGCTGTGGTGGGGTTTGGGAGGCTCTCGTGGCCTGGCTGGGTGTGTGGCTGTGAAACAGGTCCTGTGTTTGCTGCAGACCTCTCTGGGCAGGGGGTGATGCCTGACCCGGTGCTGCAGCCCCCAGCCAGCCTGCAGGAGAGAGGAGGAGGGGGCCAGATGCCTTTATGTGTGAAGTGAAACCATCTGGCCACAGACAGACAGACAGACACAGATCCCACACTGGGCTGTGTGGGCCTGGGTGGGTGGCAGGGGCTCCAGGGAGAAGGATGAGGAGAGGAGGACATGGAGCTGGGCTGCCTGAAAACACCTGGGCTGCGATCTGGGAAGATTTTATTCACCTGGCTGTGGGACTGGGCACACTGGGCACACTGGGCACACTGGGCACACTGGGCACACTGGGCACACTGGGCACACTGGTCTGCCTGAGTTTCCTGTGACACCACCACAGTTTGGGCTGCCTGCACAGCAAGGTCTGCTGGAAATCCTTCCTCTGCCTGGAATCAGTTAGGATTGCCCTGGATGATCTCTAGGGTCCCTTCTAACCCTTCTAATGATTCTTTGTTTCTACACTTCACATTTTTATTCTTCAGACCCTCCACATTTCTACGGAGACATCCATTTGAGTGTGAGCAAAGGTTAAGTTCCCACAGCTGTGTGTGGGGCTCCCGTGTTCAACCCCATTAAAACAAAGAGAGAAGGAGATCTGCTGGCACCAGGCCCTGTGCAAAGCTCACTGAGGCTGATGAGTTTTCCTGATAACTTGGAGGACTTTGGACCCTGCCCTTTGGCACTTTGTGGCTGAGTGCCCTCAGAAGGGATTTATGCCCTGTGGGTAAGAGAGGGAGCTGATGGGAAGCCCCTTCCATTTTCTCATCCACAGTGGTTTTTTGTATGAACAGATATGTTTTGGGTAGGGCAGATAAAACTCACACAACATTGTTATCCACATTTCTGAAGGAGAGTCACTCACAGGCTCTCTCATAGCATGAATCTGAATTGAGGATGAAGCTGTGCTGGAGATGGTCTGAATCTGCATGAGGATGCAGTTGTGCTGGGGATGGTTTGGATCTGTTTGGATCATTTGTGCCAAGCTGGAGAAGCAGAAAAACCATCATGCTCTAAATACTCAATGGAAGGATTTAGTTCTCGTGAGATTTAATTGTCTTAGTAGGGGGTGGCACGTTTGAATTTGGCAATTCCTACACTAAATGCACAAAGGCAAAATCTACTGGCAGACCTTCCCCTAGAAATGCTTCCAAGCACCAACCCTGAACCCATTTCTCATCAGTCCAGGTGATTATGGCCACATTTCAGTCCTGTACGTGTCAGTTTGTGGGACTTTCATGTACATTCTCCCCACAGGGAAGACTGAAGCACCTGCTGAGTGCTCTGCTGAATCACAGCTTCAGGGCACAACTTGCAGCCGTGATACAAATTAGGGTTTTATTCACTATTTTATACCAGCACTCTCTGTACCTTGCTGCCTAATGTGGGGGGTTTATCTCGTTCCAGGCCAAGTTCAGACCCATTTTTTTGCTTGCCTGTCCTGCATCTATTTGCTCCAGCCAGCTTCTGCCATTGAAGGTTTCATTTGGAAGCACCATCCCACGAGGAAATCAGTTGTGTTTTTGTTTGAAAATGCACATTTCTCCATATTTCTTTATCTTTAGCTAAGTGGCCATCACCTCCTAATTATAGTTTCCTCTTTTTTTAACTACTGTACTCAATTTGCAGCCTAATTACTCTTACCTTGTTTGTTTAATGAAGCTTATATAATGATTCCTGTGATCTTCATGAAACGTTACGCTGGGATTTTACTTTTCACTTTATAAACTGTGATTTTATATTAATGTTTTTAACCTCAGGTTTCTAATCATAAAGTCATAAGGAGTTTAATTGATTTGAAACTAGCCATGCCCTGAAGTGTGTACATGTCAGATTGATTCAAATTGATCCAACGTGTTTAAATAAAACTCGTGCCAAAAGCCCATTGCACCTTATGCTACCAGATATTTGCCCAAAGCCCTCTGGTTACTTAATTATGCTGCCATCTCAGTGTAGTAAATTATTGATTAGGATGTGTTTTTATGTGTGTTTGTTGTAGTTTGGGGAGCCAGAGAAGCCCCCCAGCCCCACAAGGCAGCGCAGGCACATCGTGTGGGAGGGAACTGGTGCAAATCCACGTGGTGCTGGTAGGTACTGGAGGCTCCAGTCACTGCTCATGCAGCAATTTGCAAGTGTCTGGTCACATCCTTGTGTCTTCTCACAGTTTGGGTCAGTTTGGATGCTCTGAGAAGCTACTCCTGCACTTTAAAGAAAAGAATGGGAGGCCAGAGGGAGAATACCAGGTGTGGACCCAAGCTGACACAGCAGCAACATCTGGTTTCAAATGGAGTGGTCAGCCTGGAAATCCTCAGTGTCTGATCTGCTGGGTCTGCTTTGCACATGGACCTGCACAATTTGTTGAGATCTGACAGACCCAAATGTTTCCAGCTCACAAACTCTCAGCTCTCTCGTGACAGACACAGAGGCTGCAGCCCCCAAGGCAGCCCTACAGACTGTGACCAGCTGCCTCCCACAAGATGCTAAATTTGGTATCTCTGGCTGAGGGATGCAGCAGCTATTCCTGCTGTTGAAAATACCCAAGAAATACCAAAATTCACTGTTTCATAGTCAACGCCCTGAAGCCAAGGAAATGCCTTTTGGAAAATAAGATTTGATCCAAGCAATCCAAGAGCTAATCAGCAAAATCAAATGCTGTATTTTTAGCTGAACCTGCCCAAGCAGTGCTCAGGTTATGTCACCATCACCAGGGTGTCTTTCCAGGGCCTCCATCCCTCCTCTGGAATCATCTACATGCCCAGAAAATCCTGATGAGCTGACTGACATGAGAACAAATTTGTGAAGTAAAACAAAGACAGCTCAATCTAGAAAGATGGCAATAGATTTTTATCTTTAATTAGACCTCAGTATATTGGATTTTTATTTATTATGTAGTGGATTAGATTTTAATAAAACAGCTACATGTGTCAGTAGAGATGAGCAGAGACAAAACTGCTGAGTGCCTTAAAACATGGCAAAGTTGATTACAGTGACTGGTACAGTCAGAAGTAATAAAGTCAGTTTTGGTTTTAACCATCTTGGATTATTTTATTATAAATTTATGCCAAAAACCATTGGCTGAGCTGTGATGTATATTAATGAAAAGGTGCATAAGTAAGTAAATAAAAACCCAACAGGTGGATGTTGAGCCCCAGTAAATATTTCCTGGCACAGCTCTCTGTCACAGCCATTTCTCCTTCCCAGTCCCAGGGATGAAGAGCTTGAGCTGGGTGAGGTGAATCCCACAGAAAACCTTCCCTGGAGTCCTGGGCTTTGCTGATCTGCCAGAGGCAGCAGAGCAGGGGCAGACAGCAGGGGTGGAGTAAAACACAAAAATGCTATTATTAGCCAAGCACCTGATTTCCACGTTTCAGTGCAGATTTCCTGTGAGCTTCAAGTTTTGCTCCAGAGTGCTCTTCTCTATGTAGATGACACTAATTAACTACATGAGCTCTGTTCCTCACAAGCAGGACTTGTGGATTCAAAGAAACCAGAAACTCAGAGCTCAGAAAAATCACGTTTGTTTGCTTTTATTTAACTGTTTGTGCCCCTGAAACCCACAACAGGCACGCACAAAAATCCTGGCTTAAGTTGTCATTTCTCCACAGGCTAAACAGAGGCCTTGTGCCTTGATTCCAGGGGAGAATTCCCCATGGAGCACTTGTGCCTGTGTTGCCCATGCTGGGGTAGCCCTCTGCACAGGGTGTGTAAATCACACATTCTCTGCATTGCCTGGCTAGTAAAATACTGGAGCTCTAGAAATAATGTGCATTGCTCTCACGAGAATATTTTTTATCAATTGGCCCATAAAATCCACCAAGGAATTATGTGAGTACCAATATATCTCCACCGTCCTCCCACTGATGAGAGCGTTTATTTGGCATAGACGAAATTGAATTTTAATTTGTTCTCCTTCACGTGGGCAGTTTTCTTCTCTGGGTGTAAATACGGTGCTTAAACAAACCAATGAGTCTCCTGGGGCGTGGGTTGTGTGCATCCCTCCTTTTCATGCCCTGGTGGCACTGGCTGGTGGCAAACACAGCAGCCCAGTGAGTGTGTGAGCCTCCTGAGCAGCAGGTGCCTGGTACCCACTGCTGCTACCTTGGAAGGGACAGCTTTCCCTGATGGCCATGGCAGCCCTGAGTGCCCCCAGCACCATCTGTGCCCACACTCTGGAGTTCCACACGCTGCAGGCAGTGGCTGTCTCTCTCTGCATGCACATCCTGAGATCTGCAGCAGGTTCTGCCACCTGAGGACATCTCTGTGCTGCCTTCACAGCTCTGGTGGTCCCCAGGTGCTGGTGGTGACATTGCAGGGCCTGGCTGCTGTGACAGCCCAGAGAGTCTCCACTGCCCCCTCTCCACAGTGCTTTGGGCTGGAGCAGACCCTCTTTGCCACAGCAGCAGGGGAGGGTTGTGGAATCACAGAATTGTTTAGGTTGGAAAAGCCCTCTAAGATGATTGAGTCCAGCTGTCACCTCAGCACCACCATGTTCAGCACTAACCCATGTCCTCAAGTGCCACATCCACAGGTTTTTTGAACAATTCCAGAGATGGTGAATCCACTGCTTCCCTGGGCAGCCTGTTCCAGAGCCTGACCACCCTCTCAGTGAAGAAATTTTCCCTAAAATGCAACCTAGACTTCCCCATACAATCATTTGGCCTGTGTGGTTATTCTGCATCTCATGGAGGGTCTGGGGCTGTCAGAGGTCTCGGGGGGG
>VZTR01029838.1:247399-270347 GCA_013400775.1 Chaetops frenatus | reverse complement strand
GGGGGGGGGGGGGAGTTTCACGTGATGCTCTTTTATCAATTAGAGATCAAACAGATGAGCAGATGGCAAAACCGCACCTGCAACACCTCTGCCAAAGCCTCCCCTGGAACCCAGCTCTTCCTGACAGATTTGGGATTTTACTCTGTGATGTGCATTTTTTTCAACTGGGCAGCTTCGGGCAGACAGCTACAGAGGTGCCCAGCACTCCCACCCTGGCCAGGACCCCCCCCATAAATCCCCAGGATCCCTGTGCACCCATTTCTGCCTTGCTCTCTGGCAGCCCTGCTGGGAACAGAGCTGTTTGTGCCTGCTGATTGATGGCAGGCATAAAGCGCTGCTGCTGAGACGAGCGTGCTTTATTGCTCTGTAATTCATCCCCGGGGGGAGGTGGCTGCCCTGCGGCCCGGCCCTGATACCCGCCTGTGCTGATGGATGGCTCGAAGGCCAGCGGGTGCCCCGAGGTGCCCAGCTGTGCCCTGCCGTGGGACGGGGCTGGGAGCGAGGGGGGAGAAACCCCCCGGGACCGCAGGAAGGGTTTGTTTTGGTTTTTTTTGTTGTTGTTTTTTTTTTGGGTTTTTTTTGGTTCAAGGTGGAGCTCTGCCCTGCACAGTGCCAGGATGTGTATAGATGCATTTTTATATACATACATCTGAAGACCGTCTCCTCAGGTTGGGGGGGGAGGTCCAAAAATCTCCCAATTAGCTGGAAATCAGCCACAGGGCCAAGCCACAGGGAGCAGCAGCAGCCTGCGGGCATCTGCAGCTGTCTCAGGGCAACAGGTAGCAGAGGCAGCGTGGTGCAGGAGCAGCCCATCTCCTCACGCCTGACCTTTATCTGCCCGAGGAAGGAGAGTGATAACTCACCGGCAGCACTGCCACCACCGCATTAATTGGTCTCATCTCACGAGTGAAGATAAAGGTCGCCTCGTAGCTGAGTTCAGCCAATATGTTCTCCATATGGACAAGAAATGTTGCTTTTGTGTTAGCCATGTGCTGAAGCAGGGCTTATGTGTATATATATATATATATTTTTTTTTTTTTTTTCCACGGGGTTTTAAACTTCGATGTAGCTAAGCACCAGTCATTAAAAGTAGCTCCGGCTATGAGAAGAACTTATGGTATTTATAGGCAGTTAAAAGAAAGCGCTGCTTCCCATTTAATGCTCCAGTTCAGCAAATCACTTAAGTGCAGGGGTAAATTGCAGCGTGTGATGAATCCTCCCCACAGTGGGCTTGTGTGCACCCTCCCGTGCTCTCCGAGGGACTTAGGTGTGCTCTTAAGAAGGAAAAAGCAATATTTATGGGCTTTGCTCAGGGCTGGGCTGAATCGAGGCCATTTTATTAGGAGAAAATGTAGCGATATTCCATCAAAGCTCACGTTATTTCTAAAGAGCTACGGTCCTCTCCTGATGACAAGACAATTGTGCCAAGTGATCAAAGAAGGTCTGAAAGCCACGGCGAAGGCATTGTTTGTGGCACACGGGAGAGGACTCCTCACCTCTGCTGCTTATCTGCTGCTCCCAAACCAATATTGACACGGGCTCCCAGCCGCCGGCTGAAGGGCACCGCGTGTTTAAGTAGTGGTATTTAACATAACAAACAGGCTAATCATTGTATCAACACTCCTGGCTGCGAGATCGTGCATATCTGAGGAGGGTTCCAGCCCCCTGGAGCTGGCTTTGTCACGGTGAAGGGGCTGGCAGGGGGAGCATCCTCTCCGGACCCGGCTTTGCCGAGCAAGGAGAGGTGGGGAACAGAGGTGCCCCGCAGGTCTCCATCCTCCAGCGAGCCCTGGGTGAGCAGCAGCAGGGCCATGGAGGGGGGACACGGATTTTGGACTCCTGACCTGAGCACGGTGCCCCTGCCCTCTGAGGGGCATCCCTCCTCCGAGCTGGTGCCAGCAGGAGGGGACTGGAGGCTCCTGGGGTGCTGATGCCCAGTGCAAGCAGCTGTGGGACATCTCCCAGACCCTGCTGCCCCTGGGCACAGCTGAAACCTGGGCTGAAATGCTGAAGTCTGAATTCTAAAGCCAGTCCTGTAGCAAGGAGGCAGGGGCAGGGTGAGGCACGGAGCTGGTGTGGGGTCCCTGGAGCCCAGCCTGGCAGGGACACTGCCTGGGAGCCCCAGCTGCACGGGCCAGGTGGGACAGCAGGTGGGAAGGGGTGGGAGAAGGCAGAGAGGGAAGCCAGCCTGGCTCTGGCTGAGGAGTTCCCTTTCCATGTCCCACTGTGTAGGTCTAGGGATGGCAAAGCACATTTCTGAAGGCTGTGTTGTGAGCCTACCTGCTCTGACTTCCTCAATCCTTTGCAGCAGGGCTGACAAAAAAAAAAGGAAGAAAAAAAAAAGAAGCATTTCTTTTTTTGGATATCCCCCCACACCTTTTTTTAGGATTTTTTTCCTTTTCTTGAAGTGCTGGCTTTCTTGAGAATATAAATGTCTGAATAATCTCAGCTGATCTTTCTTCACTCTCCTCTTGGGACTGAGGTGTGGAAGACAAAATTCCTCCCCCTCTTTCCCAGAGACACAGTTTATCCAAAGAAATCCTGTTGTTCTCTGAAGAAATGCTGTCCAGGGGAGCTCAGCACTGGTGCCCAGAGCAGGTGCCAGCCCTGGCCAGCCCAGGGAGGTGGGAGCAGGGCAGGGATCCTGCAGGGATGGCCCCAGCACCAGCCGGGTTTCACGGGGGCTGAGGTGAAATTCGATTGCTTCCTTTGCAGATGGCAGCAAGGCTGTGACCCAAGGGCTTGGGAACATCTCCGGTTCCTGAATTTGCTTCCCTTCGAATGCTCAATGCCAAAAAAAAAAAAAAAAAAAAAAAAAAGAGAAAAAAAAAAAAGAAAAAAAAAAAAAAAAAAAAAAAGAACNAAAAAAAAGAAAGAAGTAGAAAGATCCCAAGGTGTTTTGGTCTCACAGCACTGAGAGCTCAGAACCATTTCTGTGGGAGATGGTGAGAGCAGCCCTGCCCCAAAACAGAGATGGTGGGGCAGACCCACTTTGGGCTGCCTGGGAGGGGAAGCCTGCAGCCAGGACCACTCCTCCTTCAGATATCTGTGAAGGCTTTGAGCCCTTGAAATCCATTATTAAAAAAATCTCTTTGACTTCAGCAGGAGCAGGATTTCATCTTTAGTCTGAGTTTTGAGCAGAGAAGGGATTTCATCTTGGGGAAGCTGGGCTGGATTAATCTTTTGTGTATGGGCTTCAAACATCTTTCACATTCACTTTAGCTTTACCTGTGTTGAACTAGGAAATAAATAATGGATATGGGAAGTAGGGTAATGCATTGTGGCACTGAAACCCTGGAGATGGCTGAATAATAAATAAAAGCCTTTTATCAGTGGCTTATGTCCTCTCTGGCTGAGTATCAAGCTGGGCAGTGAGAAGAGCAGTGCAAGGGTGAAGGGAGAGGAGAGGAAAAGGCAGCAGGAGCACAGCAGCTCTGGGGGAAAGCCCCTGGGACAAACCAAGAGCAGCAGCAGGCTGCCAGTGCCCTGGTGAGGATGGGGTTTTGTCCCACAAAGCAGTGTCCCCCTCTCAGGAGGCTCTGATCTGTTTACAGGCTGGTGCTGAGACAGGATTTGGGGAGTTTTGCTCATTGCCTGGCTGGGAGGCCCCACCAAGCCCTGCCAGGGGAACACCAGCACCTCCAAAATTCAGAGGGGAATTCAGTTCAGAGGGACTAGTTTAGAGAAAAGTGTTAACTCCTGACATCCACCAAGCCTGGACCCATGAATTGCAGGAAATGCTGGGAGGGACCATGGGGAAGGGGAGGCCTGAAGGGGGGAGCCTGAGGCTGAGCTGAACCCCAGGAGGAGACCCTGGACCAGGACTCTTTTCCAGGGAAGCAGAACCAGGGACCATCCTGGTGGGAGCTGTGTGTGTATCCCAAGAGCCACTGAGCTGCTGCAGACAGAGATGCCTTGGAGCTGGAACGAGGCGTTGGCAGCCACAGGCGTGGATTGCTTCTCTCTGCACATCTGTCTCCAAACCCTGTCACTGCATTGTTCTTATTTGCAGGAAAAACCTCTGTTTTCTACTCAATGTTTGTCTCCTCCGAGGAGTGATCCCAGGGGGCTGGGCTGGCAGGTTTCTGGGGCCTCTTGCCCCTGTGTGTGCTCCTGGAGGGTTTGGGACATCTGAGAGAGGGAGCAGATGGGGACTCACCCCACAGCACTGCCCGGGGGAGGAGGCACAGGGGGATGAAACCATTTCCCTAGGGAGAGAAACACGTGGAGGAGTTTGTCTCCGTGAGACCTGCTGAATCCCAGATAATTCCTGCAAGTCTCCACGGCCGCTGGAGTTAATCGATGCCATTTGTTTGCCTTTGGGGCAGAGGGTATCGATCCCTTTGTCTGCCTCCCTCCTTGCGTGATGCCAGGTGTCTGAAACGTGTCCAAGTTGTGCCGGTGCCAGGCCGAGTGGCAGCTGAATTATCACCTGGGTCACTCGGTTGCTGTTGGAAATGCACAATAAGCTCCCAGCCATGAAAGAGAAAAAAGGCAAAGCCAAACAAAACCCCCAGCAGCTGCAAGCCCTCTGTGCTGGCTGGAGAAAAGCGTGGCCAGAACAATGCCCTGACCCGTGCGCTGGGACTGCTGCAGAGGGTGTCCCCATTCGCTTGGGGCAGGGACCCCTCCACGGGGGTTGTTCACAGGGGCTGGCTCCGTGTGGGTGCTGCACCCCTGGGAGGTGGCAGTGGCTCCCCAGCTGCCCCTTGGGATGGCTGTCCCTGCTGGGCGAGCTGCGGTGGCTGCGGCACAGCCCCCCCCCTCCTCCCCCTCCCCCTCCTCCCCCTCCTCCTTGTCCTCCTCCTCCTCCCGCTCCCTGCAGCTCTGCTCTCATCCATAAACAGCCTAATGCAATTCCCTCCAGCCTGGCTCTGCAACAGGTACCAGCTCTAATGAGGATAACTCGAGGGGCTGCGTGCTGGCTCCTGAGCCGACTGAGCCTTCTCATTGCTGGGCTGCTGGAAGTGTCCCTGCCCAGGGCACGGGGTTGGAACTGGAGGATTTTTAAGGTCTCTTCCAGTCCAAACCATTCTGTGATTCTATGGTTCTGCTGGAAGTGTCCCTGCCCAGGGCACGGGGTTGGAACTGGAGGATTTTTAAGGTCTCTTCCAGTCCAAACCATTCTGTGATTCTATGGTTCTGCTGGCTCCCTGCATGACAGCTTCCCTGGCAAGGTCTGTGCAGGTGGAGGGGTCTGTGGGCCACCCTGCCAGCAGTGCAATTGCACCCTGTCCAGCCAGAAAGGGGAGCAGGATGAGGCCCTGCTGGCTCAGTGTGTGTGTGAGTGCCTGTCTGTGATGTGTGTGGCCAGCTGTGTACATAAGTTTATCTCCCTATGCATGTGCTCCACGCTGTGACTGTGCCAAGGGCACAGAGCAGCAGCAGCCTCCCCTCTCAGGCTGTTGGATCTGGCATGGTGAATCTTCCTGTGACAGTCAGGGCTTTGCCAAGCACTTAAAACTATATAGTGGGTGCTAGAAATTATCTAAGATTGGGATTCTGAAAAAATAATTATTGCTGCTTCATTCTTTTGTGCTGTGGTCACTGAGGCTTCACATGGACCAGGTTTTTTGGGACAATTTGGAGAAGCAGAAGAGAACTCTACACGAGACATCGACAGTCACAAAACTGCTGGAGATGGAGGCTTGGTGCAAGGTGATTAGCATTAATTTGACAACGAGCTAACTAGAGATAGTGCTGCCAGTGGCTTTTCAAGGCTAGCAGAGCTGGTAAGAGTCAGGTCTGGTGGTTCCTCAGCTGCCAGCCCAGCCTGAGTGACCAGAAGGCTCAGCCCACATTAACTGCAGCTGCAATCACCCTCCTGTTTGAGCACGGGGATGGTCTGGCAGCATCCCAAAGCACCCAGCCTTTGTGTGCTGGCACCTCTCAAACTGGCTAAGGCACCCACAGGGTGCTCAGGAAGCCATCCCTCGAACAGCCCTGATTCTGTGGGAGTTGCCCGCGCAGCTCCGGGAGCACAAACGAGCACTGAAGTAGCAAAGCGTGTTATTCCAGCAGAGCAGAAACCATCAGGAGTACCCCTGCTAGGGCTGCAGAGGCAGGTTTCATGCCTCTTTTGATACACAGCAGAAGCATTAATAGGAAGCAAGGAGCATTTATCAAACACCTGAAGCATCGGCCTCTGTGCGGCTGATGGGAGACAGCTGCACGTGTTTATGTGTGTGCCCTTGTGGGGAGAGCAAAGAGGGGCTGCTTCTGCTGCGAGGAAATGGTGTCAAAGCTGCAAAGGGAGTGTGTTTGGGCTGAGGCTGCTGGGCCCACTGATCTGTGACCCTTGGGCTGGGCAGTGTGATGGGACATTACAGCGAGTCAGTGTTGGACTGTGAATAAATGGCCAAAGAAAGGCTCAGCACAGGCTGGTTCTGGAGCCCCGCTGGGCAGAGAGCAGCTCTCCTCAGGTGTTACAGCAGGCTGACTCCATCACCCTGGGCAGCAAGGGGAAATCTCAAACCAGGGATGAATTTTCACTGCAGCAGCTGGAATGCCTGCTCTCACATTCCTTGATGGCTCCTTTTCATTTTCCTGTGGGAAATTGTAGAAAACGCCTTCCTCCTGTGCCAAGAGCCACTGGGGAGCTCCCAATTTCCCTGTGCAGCTGGGAACATCTCTCAGCAGTGCCAGGCACCTCACCCCCACAGCGTGGCCCTGGGGTACCTGTGCTGTGGGAGACGGGAGCTGCAGGGCCCTCGGGAGCTGCAGGGCTCTCAGAAGAAGCATCCTGCAGATGTCAGGATACCAGCCTGATCTGCACTGCCAGCTGTCGTGTCCCCAGGCACCTTCCCCGTGAGAGGACGTGGGGGGACAAGTGCCACAGGAGCAGCAGCACCCACGAGTACTGGGGACGGTCACCACGTTTGTGTTCTTGCTGCTCAGCCAAGCGTCGAGTTCCACAGCTGCTCTCTAGATGTGATTTAAAATCCTGTGCACACGTCATTGCCATTCACCAAAAGGTATTTTGACAGGGCTGTGTGATACACTAATTAGAAACAGTCACTTAAAATCCACATCTGAAATGCGTTGTGGAATTGAGGTTCAAGGAGTGCAGGTTTGCTACAGACACCAGATTCCTAAAGAACAATTTCCCACACCTAAATAATGATGTTTTCCATCATGTTACATCCATTAGCTATAACTTGGCAGTTGCATCCATCATAATATGGTATTTCGGGGAAATAAATGAGTGTATTTTTCTCTGTGAGAACCAAGGCAAAAACATCTCGCTGCTGAAATATCAAGCAGGTTTATACAGTGAGACCAAGTGCAGATTCCTGCTCTAATACATTGATTCAGCCATTAACATACAGCATAGACTAGTCTGCTTTCTCCTAATCCTGTAACTTCAAAACTAACATTTTAGTAGTTATTTCTTACTAAGGTTGCTTTGAAACCGTGCAATTAGCATTCCAGCAATGTTATTAAACAATATCATGACCCTGCCAGAACCAGCCTGTATTTGTTGCTGTTCCCAATAGCTGTAGTGCTTTTTAGTCTCCTTGTCTTGGGAGGGTGTTGGCTTTCTCTTCACTTTTTAAAAGCATTTCTATTGAATTTCCCAAGTTCTTTTCCATCATACATCCGTGCCGGCAGGCCCCTGATTTTTCTATTTCCAGAGTGGACTGGGCTAGTGCACTTCAGGAAGGACAGTGACACAGTTCCACACACACACACACACACACACACACACACACATATGCTTTGCCTGTTTTCCCCGTGCTGTTGATGGGAAGAGCGTTGACATTCCCGTCGAACTCCGTCAGCGTCACTTCTGCCTTGCGTCCGAGGGGGATGAGCCAGGGAGGAGGAGCAGAGAGTGTTTTTCTGTGCACTCCTCACACGTGTGCTGCCCCAGTGGCCCTGTCCTCTGGTATTTTCCCAGCTGTAAACTGGGAATGAAGGCAGTCCATCACGGGAGGGATTAACGAGCAGCTAGAAGTGCTGGCACCACAGGGAGAGCCAGGCAAAAGCTGCACCTTGCCAGGCTGAGAGCCTTCCCCAGCAGCTCTGGGGTCGGTGGGATTTGAAGGGGACTTCCCACCCCTTGGAAGAAGGAGAGGGCTCATGTGGGCTTGATTTAAAACTGGCCCAGGCTGTAGTTTAACTACATGCATGAGACTGCTGATGTGAAACTGCCCCTCATGTGAGAGGAGGAAGAGGAGTAAGCAGCAGCTCCAGATGCTCCCTGTGGGCACTGCCTGTCCCCTACCAGCCCCTGGCCCTTCAAGGGATGGTGCATCATCTGCTGGGGTGCAACTGAGGTGTGAGTGAGGTGGGCAACGCTGAATGGGAATGAGGAATCAAATATATCACTCCTTCCATGCTCCAGCCCCAGAATGTGCCAGCCGGGTATCCTTTCCCTGAACAACAATGGGGAATAAAACGCATTGGAATTTGGAGATTGTAGTGGGGTGTCACTCTGTATTGCTCTGGGACTGACACCCAGGAAATGCTGTATGGAAACAAATGCATTGAGGGATGGAGAACTCTGGGATGATTGATAAACAAACCACACACAAACAGCACAGACTTTGGCAAATGTGCCAGCTAAAGATTTCCAGTGATATAATCACAGGATATTTAAAAAGCTTGATTCTCAGTGAGACTAATCAAAGGGCAGTTCCTGAACCTCAGCTACAAAGCGAGACCACATGCTGGAACAACACGAGCACTAATCTCAGGCTTTAATAGGCTACAAGAGCTAAAAAATGCTCCTGGGACCACAGCAGCAGACACCTCGTGGAGCGAGTGAGCAGCAGAGAGAAACAGGCTCTGGAATCAGCACCTTCCTCTCTTCCATTGGGTGCTGATACAGGAGATGGGGAAACACAAATGGGATTTTCTGCTTCCAACAGTGCAGCCCCCATTGATTTCTGAAGCAATAAAACCGGCCTTTAGCCAAACCCTGCAAAGTTGCATAAAGCATATTTGATGGATTACACCTATCAAAACTTTTAGCGAGAGGAACAGTTACAATTAACAGGCTGCGAACAGGATCTTCTCTGCAATTTTTTCCTTGACATCATCAGTAATTACCTGCACTAAACGTGCTGCTGCTCAGCTGGGGCTTGTCAATCAAGAGGCAGCTCAGACCCAGAACATCATAAATTTGCTGTCGTAAACTTTGCTGCCAGATTGAGGGAGAAGCACTGTCAGAAGGGTATGAAGCATCTACAGGGCTTCCCATCCCTCCCCGTGCCCTTGTGGTTGAGGATTAGGAGGGAAATTACTCCAGGGCTGTGCCACACACACCAGCTGAAAATGCCAGTACTTCCAGCTCTCCAGAAGAGCCATCCCACAATTACCTTATGCAAGTCTGGCAGTTCCCTCCACTGGAGAGATACAAGGTTATTAAGCAAATATGATTAATGAATAAAAGAACCTCTGGCGTGCTGGAACGAGGCTCTGAGGCCTGTTGGGCTCCAGGAGGATTCATCAGCTTGTGCTTTGGGAACTGCGTCAGATTTCTGCAGTAATATGATTAACACGCTGTGTAATGGGCTAAATCCATCCCAAGTGTCCCTCCAGCTAAGCCTCTGTGTGGACACCTGGGATGAATTTGGCCCTTTTACAGTGGATGCACTTGACAGAGCTGAAAGGAAGGAGGGTACTGAGTTACTACTACAGCTGGGAAGAGGGATAGCAAAAAGCATGGAGAGCAGGGATGGGTTTGGAAGGGATCCAGACCAGCCCCTGCCCTCAGCACCCTCCTGAAGCACAGGAGGGCTGTGGGTTGGAGCAGATGTGTGTGGAGCCTGTGTGCCTGCTGTGCCATCCCCACGGACAGCTGCCACTCCGTGGCACCTTCCAGCCAAAGCCGTGGGACTTGGCCGCACGCTCGCCCGCCACGTGGCACCGCCGTCCCCAGCTCCAGAAACCGCGGGGCTGCCAGACCTCACCGGCTGGAGGGACGGGAAGGATGGGGAGCGCTGCCTTCCCTATCTGCAGGGCCAGATTGCGAGCAGCTGTGGGCAGATAAAGAGCGATGGAGATCGGCTGGAGGAAGGCGTTTGCTTCCCCTGAGAAGCAAACTCGCTCTCCCTTTTCCCAGCGCACTCTGGCAGCAGCCAGGCTGCCTTCTGGGCAGGGAATCTTCTCTGCCGCAGGGGTAAGAGCAGGAGGGTGGATGATGTAAGAGCAGGAACTTGAATGATTTCAGTTTATTTGCAGAGTACAGCTTTATCTTGCCCTGTCGGGGCTGCTGCTGCTTCCTATCTGCCCCAGCCCGGGATGGGTGTCCCCCAGCACACTTTGCCAGGCTTGGCCACAGGTTTTGCTCCAGTACTGGAATGCTCTTTCATAGTTGGGCTCTGTCTTGCTCTCATGTCCTGTACTGCATTAATTGTAATATGATATTTCTTACTCATTCCAATGCACCTTTCATTTTGGGTAAGTTCCATGTTTTTGTGCTGTTTTAATAATTTCCAGCGAGTACCTTTGTTTTCCAGCCTTGGATGGTTTCTTCTGTGTGTTCACTGTGGTCCTTTACAGTTCACTTTAGTCTTGTAATTCCTGAGCAAGGAACCGAGTCTTTAGAGGAACTGCCTAGAAAGGGATTAATCGCAGCCAGACCTCGTTAAAATCCCGTTGCCACACCAATTCCCCACACTCACAGAATCTGACCACAGTGTGAAAATTGATATTTATGCTGAGGAGTGTCAATGCACTGCCTGTGCACCGTTTCCTCATTTACTGTCCTCTGGGGTTTGAGCTCTGGGGATGCCAGTGAGATGTGCTGTTCCATTTCCAAGCCCCCAAAAATGAAATAACTGCCCACCTGGGCCCTTCAGCACCAAATGTGATCAGCACATTAATGCTACTGGATTCTGTGGATGATCAGCCTCCAGCTTTATTGCCTGATTTCTTGCAGCCTGACTCCTGCAATTTGTTGAGCTGTGTGAAAACAGTAGCAGAACAGCCGTATTTGGCGATAGGAATTGAAAATCTGCTTTGAATTCATTTCTCTCAGCCTCTGGTCTCCCCCCTGTCCTGCTGGAGGACAGCCTTGGCACATTGGTGACAGATTTCCAAGGAGACCCAATCCACTGGGGAAAGTTTTCCTAGAGGGAACATGACCCTCCAGGATTTCTGAGGACCTGTCTTTTCCCCGAGCACCACATCCCCTGCCTAGCTGAAGAACACTCCTTCCCCAAAGTCTGCAATGGGTTTCAGAGTTTGTTGAAACTGATAAAAATCTCTCTTAGCTACCAGGATTATGACACAACAAAATAGAAATTTTTGTGATTTTCTCTACAGTGGAAAAACTCTGCAAAATAAGTGTCTGTTGGCTTTGAAAGTCCCTTGCTCCAATACTCTTACCAGATGGCCGACGGCTCGCAGGGATGTGGCTGGTCTGTGTTTGCAACTCTTTAGCTCCCATGGAGACGTGGCTGTTTTGTCAGGAAAGAGCAAGTTCTGCCTGAGATTGTGGCTGTGGCCTCTGTGGCTTTTTGGGGTGCAGGAAGAGAGAGTGGGAGCCCCACATACCACACCTGGCAGGGCTCAGCCCCATGAGATACCCAAGGCACTGGTGTGGCAGTGACACCCTGCAGCTTTTCCATGGGATGCTCCTGTGGCCTGGAAGAGCATCTTCCCAGAAAGGATGCCAAAGTGCATGTACAGGAGCAGGGGCAACAGGTGCTGAGAGTTCTAATGGTCCTGGTGTGACCAGTAATGGATCTGTTAACGTGGTGTCTGCAGCTGGGAAAGACAGGCTTATTCCTGTACCTCCCAGGAGACAGGTTGAAGCTATTACAAAGTTATTAAGCTATTATTATACACAGGTATTAAGGCTGAATGAAGAAGTCAAGTGATAGGAGGGCATACAAAAGAGAAACCTCAGAGGTGTGCAGCAGGAGTCAGGGAAAGAGGTGGGGAGGCATTCGTTGTGGGAAGGGGCTGGTGTATCTGTGGGATCAACCAGAGCCAGAGGAGATAAACAGTAAGTCACCTCTGAGCTCTTTGACAAGGTGTGTAAACCATTTTCCTCTGCCATATGGCTGATTTGTGAGGAGGATTCCTGCAGGGAGCTGAGCCAAAGAGCCCTTGTGCTGAGGACATCCTACTCACCAGACCACTAAATGCTGTTTTGCTCTGCAGCGTGAGCAGGGACCAGCCAAGCTCCAAAATTCAGGGGAAAACCTGCCCAGGACTGCGTTTATTATGGGCCTCTGCAAGAATTATGCCACAGTGTGCAAAGCTTGTGGTTTTGGTGTGAGCAAGAGTGCAAAACCTGTAAGGTCTGAATTTAAGTAGCCAGCTGGAGGAGGGAAGCTCACTGAGAAAGGAAGATGCCTCAAAACCCAGTGTGGGTAGTGTCCTGGATCCACTCAGGGCTTAGAAGCTCTCAACACAGTGGGATACAGCAGCTGGATCTTTTTCCAGCAGTCTGAGCATCCACCACAGGGAGCAGAGCCAGGGCTGTGACACACGAGAGCAAAACGTTAGTCAGAAAGGACAAATGGAATGTGGAAAACCACCAGAAACTCCCAAAGTGGGTCAAATTCCTTGATGCATCTAACAATAGATGTAGGACAGGGTGGATTCAGTTGCATGCCCTCCTGTGCCTCCTAAAATTTGGGCTGCACTGTGGGCCTGAGTCCGTGGTGGGGAAATTCCAAAGCAGGTGGCTCCAGCTCTGCCTCCTCTGCTTGGGCCTGCCTGGCATAATATTATCTTCATGCCTGAGCGAGGAGGACTTGGCTTATTAAACTTGCAAACCTGCCTTTGTGCTCGCCCTGGGGTATCCAGGACTGGCAGATCTCTGGGGCAGGATGTTCTAATGCTCCTTTTATGCCACATCTGCCACAACGAGGCCTCCTTAATTGGCTGGTGGTTGCCACCAGCAGTGCCAGCACCGAGCGAGCGATGGAGGAAACGCTGCCAGCCACAGCTCCTGCTCCCTGTTGGTGCATCATTAGCTCACATGTTGTCTCTCTCCCCGAAGACAAACACACTGTGTAGCCAAAAAGGTCTGTGGGGAGGATGCACAGCAAGATCCAAGCATGAGAAGTAGGGGTGGGGCACAGGTAGTTCTCATCCCCCTGCCCCATTTGGTTTCTCTGCTCTGCCAAATCCCAGATTTTCGGTAGTATGGGGGAAACTTGTGGTGAAATATCCTTTTTTTCCCCCTCTCTGTTTTAAAAAGAACATCCTCCCCCTTCCTTGCTTTAATCACTTTAAAACAACCCTAGAGGAGCAAGACTTGGGTAAATAAATGTGGGAACCAGGGGAGTTCTTGAACTGTTAAAGAAATCAATATAAATCAGAGTAACCTTGCCCTGATGTCTTCCTTATCACCTCTGAAGCTCTACCTGCCTTTGTCTAACAACAATCTCAGTTAATTAGATAATTAATCTAATTATCTAATTAGGTGGAATCACTAATAGCTATTCCACCTAATTAGGCCAGTGGCTGTATCTCAGCAGTGGTGGTTCTCTCTTTCTGGCTAAACCTCCACCTTCTGCCATGCCTTGAAACCAGGCTCTGACACAATTCACAGCTCTTTGTTTCCTTTAACCAAAACCACCTGGAAGCAGTTTTATATTTTTTACTCAGGCTTTCCTTGAATGAAAGCAAGGTGGCCAGTTGGAAAGTAGAAAAGGAAGCTCTCAGAAGATTAATTTTTTTAGCAATGAATGCAGGAAGCTCTTCATTGTTTTAATTCATTCTCCTGGTGTAAGATTAATTTTAGCTCTGAACACAACAACCTGTTATGAATTGATCCTAGGGAAATGCATTGCTTTGAGGCTGGGGAAACAACATTAGTAGCTTTTCCCCCCCTCTATTTGGACAAGTTTAGCTAACTCATGGCTGCAGTCCTAACTACAGTCTCTTCCCTGCAGAAATGTGGATTGTGCTCCCACTGCAGCTTTCCCAATCTGTCCTCCACGTGAGAGCACAAGGGAGCTGGCAAGAATTAAAACCAGCCTGAGGCCATTGGTCCCCTGGCAGCAGAGTCCCACTGCTCATCTCTGCAGGGATGCTGTGGTTGGCAGCACCACGATGCTTGGTTTGGATCAGCACCTCTGTCCCTTCACGAGCTGTAGGTGCCTTCAGGGCTGCAAAGCTGCCATAAGGCACTCATGGGGTTTTTTCCCCTTAATGCCTAAATTGGATTTAAGGGCATTTTTGTACATTCCAAACCAAATCAACGTCTGTCTGCAAGGCAGCCAGACTTGGCCCTGAGAAGAGATGGATGTGCTCACGCCTCGCACCCAGAGCTCTGCTTTCCTGGGACCCTACCTTATGCACCAGAAAAAGACATTCAACATCTGAACAGTCAGGAATTGAGACTCTTCCTGCCCTAGGAAGGTTTAATGGTTCACTCCATCTCTACCTGTCACTGGAGAGCACTGCTGGACCCTCTCTGACACCCACAGCTGTAGTGGGCACAGCTTGGAGCACCGCTCTGGTTGGGCTCAGAGTCACAGAGCCCATGGGGACCCTGGCTGGAGTCTGGATGAGGTAAAAGGGCCAGGTAGGTTCTGCAAGAGCATTTCCCTTCTCTCACCTGGAAATGCTTCCTTCCTGTGGTGCTCTCAGGTTAATCTGCTGCAATAGCAGCCAGATCTATGATCTGGTTCTGGGGAGAGTCCTGCTCCTGCCTGACTGGAATGATGGGCAGCTCACGGATCCACAGCTTTTCATTTTGGTTTTTCTGTGTTTGGTTGGGGTTTTTTTCTATATGTATATGTAACTGAAGCACCATAAAATGTCTCCTTGGGGTAGTTGGATTTTTCTTTTAAAAAAACAAGTTATATATTATATATATTTTTTCAAGCTGCTTGGAGCAAAGTTGTCTCAGCATTCTCATTTTGAAACCGCCATATTGAGGTGTTTATTACAGTGTTGTGAAAATTCACATTTAGTTGAAACTTGGCAAATGTTTTTTGGCTTGAAGCAAGTTTTCTTTTGAAAGAGTTTACTATTAAGTGTTTCAGGGGTTTTTTTTGCCTTTCTCTCTATTTTTCTTTTGAAAAAGCAACACCTTCCAGAACCGGGTTCAGAAGCAGAAGGCCAGCTCTGCAGCAAGTGTGTAAGCTGAGAGTTGAGCACAGAGCTGCAGCCATTCATGCTTTTTTCTGACATCTGTTAAGAGAATGGGAGGAAGGGAAATCAGCTGTACTCTATGAGAAAAGAGGCTTTGTTGTTTTGGTGAGTCCTGAGTAGCTGCACTCCCACCAGATGCTGGTGATCCCAATGCCAGCTGCACAGAGCACAGCATCTCTGGCTGCCTGGAGCTGGTGCCTTCACACACCCCAGAGCAAGCCAGATCTGCTGTACCCGGGAGAAAATTGAGCTTGCAGCAGGCTTGTTGCTGCTGTGTGACTTAGATGTGTATTGAACAACAGCATTCCTGACAGGGGCTGGGATCATGTTGTTACAGTGCCACTGGAGTAACACAGTTGCTGCTGCTCTGGTTCCTGCTCTGGTGGCCTCAATATTGATGACAGTCCATACTTTGCTTTATACTCCCAAGCTTTTCTGCTTTTTCAGGTGTGCAGTCCCATCTTTTTCAAAGTGAGGCTGTGCAGGTAGATAACCAGGTTTATGCAACCCCTGCTAGCAAACTGCACGTCCCACAGAGCCAGGAGCAGGAGTCACTGGTGGGAAATGGCTGCTGCTGTCCAGGAGAGCCCAGTGGTGCTGCCAAACTCCTCTGTCCCTTTTCAGCTGCAAGATGGGAGATGGATGAGGTTGAGGATGGCCAGAGCAGACAGCCAGATCTCAGGCAGCACATTAGCAGGACCAGCCTTAGTGACCTTGTGTCTACCTATGGAGGTGGACAAACATCTCCAGAGAGAGCCAGCACTTCTCTGCTGCCTGAGCTGGTTCCTGAACCTGAACCCAAACAGCACGGCTTCTGAGATTCTGAAATACTGTAGATAGAGCTGATTGAGCATTTCCCTACTTCCAGTTTCTGGCAGCAGCTAGAGAACCAAAGTCTCCAGAGTGAACCTGCTTTCTCTGGCTCTACCTTGCAAACCCAGGAAGTTTGAGGAGGTCTGATAATCACCCTTACCTTGCTTATTTATTGGCTTAGTCTCCACCCTAGGGCGTTCCCAATGCCCTACCTGAGCTGGCTTTGCTCACACCACCGTGCTGGCTGGCTGCCACTGCCATGCTCACTGTGGTAGGAACACACAGAGCTGCTACTTTTAGTCCCATCCTCCTGTGCTTTTCCCATTTTTGCTCTCCTGTTGGAAGATGCCACAACAAGACTCTGCTTGTGCTGTAGAGATAGCAGTGGACTGCCACCACTTTGTATCACAGATAGGACGATTTCACTGCAGTATTTAAGATGCCTGACTGGAATACCTGCAGTTGGACAAGTGTGAATTTCACTTTACCTGTACTGGGGCTTTTCAGCCCCTTCCACAATGCATAATTCACTTAAGTGATTGAATTGCATGTTGACTTCCTTTTCCCTCCCTCATGCTATCCTAATATTTTTTAGTATATTTTATCATGAGTTATTTTTTGACACTGTGCTCCCATGTATCATTGCTATGCAGATGTTACATAGATCTATTGACCATTTTCCACTTGCTGGACTTCTGTCCAACAACTTTGTGTCTTTCCTCATCACCAATTTCAATGTTCTACAAACAGTGTGGACCTAGGAGATCAAGGTGCTTTTTCCTGGTTGCCAGCATCTAGCCCAAAGAAGGAAGCAGATTTGGAGAAGTTGCTTGTTTCTGTGGATAACAATCAATAAGACCCATTAGGGAGACAAGTACATACATCACTAAACTTTGACCTCTGCTCTCCAGATCAGTCCCAAGATGCCTATTCATATGCTGGTGACATCCAGATTGTACTGTTGCAAAAGCCTCTTTGCTTGGGAAGGGATTACAGATTTAAATTGCACAGCTTTTGCTATCTGCAGAGTACAGCATGCAGGATGCTTAGCTAGAGCCTCTAGGTTTTGTTGGCTTTCTTTTCCCCTCAGCTGACTTTTATATTTAATGCTGTTGCATGCAGAGTGTTTTATGCCTCTCTACCTCTCAGGCTGTTTTTCACTCCAGTCTGTCTGGCATTTTAAGGGTTTATAGACCCTGGAGATTCCTGGCACTGGCTGTTGCTTGCATATTGCTCCTCATCTTTCAGATCCTTTTTCTTCTACATTGCTCTTCAGCAGGCTGTTTCTGATAGAAAGTTTTTGGCTTGCTGTTTGAAGTTCCTGATAGTCGGCATTTGATCACTTGCTAATTCAGTTCTACAACTTTTTTCCAAAGAAACCATAAAAGACTATCTAAAAATAGATTAAAAAAAAAAAAGAAAGAAAACTTTAAAAATACACTCATTTTGCTGAATACAGGAAGTTTTAAGTTTTCTGGGAGGAAAAAACCCACATACCAAATTTAGAAACAAATCGGAGATCCCAGGATGTTTGAGAAATCCATTTCTAGGCACAAAAGCTGGATGAGGAGTTTTCTTCTCCCTGTACGTCTTCACTTCCCTTGAGACAACATCTACTGAAATCTGTTGGCTGGGAACAAGCCAGATAAGATTCTTTGGTGTGGGTGGGTGAGAAGGGAGAGACAGGACTCGGGTGACAGCAGCAGGCTCTGACCTCAGTGGGATCACAGGGGCAGAGGGACTGTGAGCTGCTCTGCTGGGTGATTCCTTCTGCAAGTGATCAAGGTCCATCTTTACATTGAGTGCCTCTGCTCCTCCCACTGCAAAGCTGTTTCTGTTCCGTGTTCCTCTGAAGGTTAGAAACAGATGTCTAGTTTCCATCCCACATGTCCAGCATGGATCAGTTGCTCTCTTCATTCCTGTCTAAGAGCTCTTCCATTGCTGCAGTGTGCTGCCTCCTGCCCCAGTGTATTTTACAGTGGTCATATCTCCTCCTTTGTTTCCCCAGGCTGAGCAAGTTGAGTTTGTAGAGACTCCTCTCATAAAATAGGTTTTCCATTCCTCTGACCGTCCTAGAAACTCTTCTCCATGCTTGTCCCTCCTTGAATGCATTTTTTTTCTTCAACTGCAGAATTGTCTGGAGAATTCCAACAAGACCTATCCTGTGCCCTGTTCAGTGGCATTAAATGCTTCCCTGTCTCTATTCATCAGCACTTTCTGACTCCTCTGCTTGACATTGGCCTTTCCAGGAGCTGAGTCACACCAGTGGCACACAAACACCTGAGACAGGTGTTTCTTCTCCCTCCTGTGTGCCACACCAATGAGCTCCTGCTTCAAGTGAGAAGGCTGATTACAAGCAGCCAGCTGTCAAACTCCATAACACTGTATTTCACCCCATTTCCATTTTGCTCTCTCAAAGCTGCTCTCTTCTTCCAGTGTGACATTCTGCTTCTCATCTTCAGGTTATAAGCACAATCCCTCCTTTTTCTAATGGAGCTACTAAAGGAAATATCAAGTAATGTTCATCCCCAGGCATTTTATGAGGACCTCTACCAATGACCACTCCAGTTCCTTCTTGCTTCATCCCTTGCCCACTTTGCTATGCTTGTGCACCCAGCACAGCTAAGAATATCCCATCTGACCTTGCATCCGACTCATTCCTGAAGTCTGGAAAATGGAACACTGTGTGGTAACTTCTGTTATCATTCCCCCTCCCTCCCCCCCCAGTTATCAGTGAAGTCTCTGAGTGTCCCTGTATGAAGCCAAAATGGTTAATTCACTAAGATTTGCTGGAGCGTGCGTAGATTTCTGTTGCACGAAGGCCATCCATCAGCCAGCTCTGTATTTACACAGTCCCTAGCAAAACGCTATTCCCAAAAAGCTTATGAACTCAGCCTGGGCCACATATTCAAAGATGTTGTCAAGTGCTAAGTGAGATTTCCAAGAGTAGTTTCCTCCTGACTTCTCTCTGGCATCGGCACCCGAAGCCCATGGCAGTTAACGCTGTGCTCTGACAGCAAGAGAGGGTGCAGTTTGTTGGCCACCAGTGCCTCTGGGCAATGCTTGTTTTCTGGTTTGGTATTTTATTTTGTGGTGAAGACTTCCAGGCTTCTGAGCTCAGGCTCCTGCCTCCCTTGCCAAGGATGCTCTTATGTATGGCAAACATTATGCTGCTTTGTGTGAAGTCTGCCGGCTTTCACACAGCCTCTTTTTCTTCCACCCCTGGATAGCTTCTCCTCAGGTTGGGGACCTGCGGAGGCTAAACACATTTAACCCTCTTCAGGAGGACACAGCAAAATGAATGCTGGCTCTTAAGGTGCTCTTGTGTAGCTGGTTCACTATTTCTACCCTCAATTACTAATTTCCCTTTCTACCCACTTCTACTAAAAGGTGCTAATTGTGTGGTGATACGCAACTTCCCTGCCCTGGAGAGCGGCAGCATCACTTCTGATCCTTTTAGGTCTGGCTAAACTAATAGAGAGATCTGTGTCCTGAGCCTTATTCCAACTCCTATACAACAAATTCCTTATTAAAGCCACAGAAAAGTCATTTACTAGTGGTTAGACTTTGGGCTGTTCAGGGCAGCAGTCACTTCTGAGAAGTTACGCATGTCTGATGCAAAATTACAAAAATGTGTATTTACCACAGTGACCAAGGGGGCTGAGAAGCTCAAGTTAATATTTATATTTGGCATTGAACCCTATGCACAAATAGTGACTTTGGCTTGGGTGCAGCATCCCCGTTTATTTTTAAATCCTTTTATACCGATGGTCCAGGTGCAGGGAATTACCCCTGTGCTCTTGGCATCCCAGGTTTTGGAGATCTCACTGTGCTGAAGGAGCTGCTAACAGGGTGTTTACCTCAGGAGTGCATCTTGGAGCATCCCTGGACAGCTGCTCGGGGTGGGGGGGTATGGACTGTCACCCTGGGTTTGGATTGTTGCCTGTTTTCAGGGCTGAAGCAGGGAATTTTCAGGGCTGCAGCAGGGAAGCAGGAGTAGTTGCGACACCATTGGGGCGAGGGGGATGCTGAGCTGCTGCAGAGGGGGAATGATGCTCCATGTGTCTCATCCTGACATCTCTGTACTGATGTGAAGGATGTACTGAAGCTGTTTGCTCTGGACCTCCCAGCACAGGCTGTGGCTGCCAGCTTCGCCCAAGAGATTTGTGGCCTGTGCTGTGCACCTGCCTTCTCTGCTGCCATGTCTCTGGTGCCCTGGAAACATCTGCAACCAGTGTCTCTACAAGGATTTTGTCATTAAAAATCCACGTGGTGAGGGAAGAGTGGGAAGAAGTGGGTTAACAGGACCCTCTCACAAATGAGAGGGCTCTCCAACAAGCACACATTTGTCACCAATAAGAAAGTGGCATCTTCTGGGGGCAAGGGTAGGAATTCCTTCAGGTGGATTCAGCACCTGCTGAACATCAAACTTCAGTCATCACAGTTTGAACTGTGAAGTTCAAATTACTTAGCTGGAATGAGTTTGGTTTGAAAACTTGTGCCATGTGGGAGCCTAGAAACTTCCTCCTTACACTTCTGAAATCCAGACTCCTGGAGTTAAGGAGAAGTGTTAAATAGCTTACCCAAGGCTGCCTTGCAAGGACATGAGAGCCCAAACTCCATGAAAAGTCCTCAAATGCTCAAGAGGGGTGCACTGCCTGTGCCACCACAGTGAATTTTGAAGTTGGCAGGATAATTCACTGTGCTGATACCAGAGTGTGAAAGAAATATCCTCACCAAGGCACTTCTCCTTTAGGTGGACTGTATTTTCAGCCCTGACTTCTGCCAGTGGTTCCTGCCTTGGTGTCTGGAGAGGTCAACAGGGAAGTGCTGCCTGCAGGATGCAGCATCTCAAAAGCTCTGGCTGGACCAGTCCAGCAGTGGCCACAGCACTTCTCTGGAGCTCTCCATGAAGGCAGAGACCCCAAACTGTATCTCAAAGGGTGTTTAACAAACTGGGGATGATCACCTCCTGATGGATTTACGGGACTGAATGAAGTCATGCTGTTCTTGGCTTGCCAAGTTTTTAACATGTCACATGGAAAGCGTTATTTGTCGAGGAAGGAAGGTTTCCAGGGGAATTGATAACGAAGGATGTAGTAGGATTTTGGAAAGAAAACAACTTTTGCTATGAAAACAGCAACACTGAAACTTTTTTGAGGAGATAAATTGCTTTCTAAAAATGGGTCACATCTCCCTGCTGTTTCCACAAAAACTTACTTTGTGACTGTGGTGGCTGTCACTCTGTTTGACACAACAATGTGGAGCTAAGGGAAACACCTGTGGCAGAAAATGGGAGTTGGACCATGCCTAAGTCTCCTGTTGAGTCAAAATTTCAGTGCTTTCTGCCTTTCTGTGCTTCTCCGGTTCTCCACTGACCTTGTCCCCCAGAATGGTGCTGTTCTTGTCCCCACACCCTCCATTGTCATGAAGGTCTGGTAGCGATTGCACATCAGGTCTCTGCTTACCAGACCCCACAAGCACTGCTGAGCTCCTGTTCCCACACAGATTCCCAAAGCAAATGTTACAGCTATAATCTAAAAGAGCAAAAATGTTTGGAAAACAGCAGATGCAATGGGAAAATGACACTTCCTACATGTGATAATTGTGCAACCTTAACTCTGCCCTTGGAGTATGTCTGCATCTTGCTGTATTGTTCAAGAACTTGTGTGGTGAAGAAAAAAGTCATTGGAAGCCTGTCTGGAAATTAAAGTGGTTGGTGGAGGTGCCAGCAAGAGTTAAATTACCTGTGTGGGGATGAGGGGGCTGGGTAGGGTAAGTGGATTACATGCAGCTTTTAAATACAGGAGGTGACTCTGTCATCGTGATTGGACTGTTAAAATGGGAATCGGTGGAGGGAAAAACCCTCTGTGGCTTGTGAGTCCATATTCCTAAAGCTTTAATGTGCAGGACATGGTTACGTTGCCTCCTGCCATGTAGGTGCCTATCCTGCTTTAAGCCACTTACACTGGTTTGCTTTTAAGTAATAATTTTCTTTTTTTCCCTCTTGTACTCAGCCACAGCTTTGCTCAGACTGTCTCCATGCTCTCCCTGCAGCCCTACTCACCAGCCTCTCAGGTACAGCCCTGTGCAGCCCACGTCCCTCCTGCCTGCCCTGTGCTTTGCCTGGGGATGAAGTTTGCTGCTCACTGATGGGAGATGTTTGCTTGGCGTAGTCACCACGGAGAAAGTGGGAAAGCACAGTGGAAAAGCACAGTGAATGCACTGCAAGACGTGTGGCTGTACCAACTTTTTGCCTTCACTCATCGCCCCTTGTACCATCCTTCCTCAGCTGCTCATGGCCCCTCACCTCCCCTGGCTGCTGCTGCTGCTGCAGAGGAAGCAGCCCCATGTGAAAGGGGCTCAGCAAAGACAGTGACAGCTCATGCTCGGCACATCACCGTCCCAGCCTGCCAGGCCAGCGCTTCCACAGGCCCCAGGGAGCCGCGGGGAATCTCAGGGCAGATTTTTGGGAAATGCCACTTTTTGAGAATACCACTTTTTTTTTAGCAACACCACTTTTTCAGCCAGCCACTTTTTCGGGAACGGCACCTCAGGAACGTTTCGCCACCTCAGGAGTTTTGCAGAACCACAGCTGGCGCTTGGTGGAGTCGATAGATCACTGAGGGATTGATGGGAACATTTCTGGAAGCAGCACCACAGCAGCGCTGTCGAGACACCTTCGCCTCTGGGCGGGCCGCTGCCCTGACCCCGAGCCTGAAGCCAGCTCACAGAGGTGGCAGCCGAGGCATCCGTGAGGGCACCGGGAGCCCGTCCCCGAGGTCAGGGCACGGAGCAGGAGCTGCCTGCCGCTGCCCAGCCCCTCCGCTCCTCCCAGCGCAGCCACCGGGCGGGCGAGCCGGCTCTGGCCGCCCTTCCCCTCACGGAGCGGGCCTGCCGTCCCCCGTGCGCCGCCGTCCCGCCCGCGGCAGCCCCGCTCCCTGGGGGACAGGGGGGACGAACCCTCCGAGAGGGCAGGGGCGGGAAGGGAAGGGGCCACCCGAGGGCTGCGCGGAGCCCCAGCCCTCCCGGCGCGGAGGGGCCGCGGGGCGGGAGCAGCGGCCCG